>JANGFH010000659.1:0-29954 GCA_025758715.1 Glaciozyma martinii | reverse complement strand
CAACTCTCTACTCTGGCTATTGCTGCACTACCCCGTGAGTTTTCTCGCCAGCCTCACGACGCGTAGCTCAGTTCCTGAGCGCCACAGGTGCCCTCGTCGCCCACAAAGGAGGTGATGCTAGACCCCGACCGCTGGGACGACCAGAGCGAGTGGCCGATCAAGGGCAAGACGCCGGCTACGCTCGACCTGCTCCGCGCTCTCGGGATTGACGGACGAACGGTGCGCTCGCCAGGGGATTGTTCGCCCTCGAAGCTCGCGCTGACGCTCGCCGCTTCCGCAGGCTTTCCTCACCGAGCTCATCTACTTCCCCGCCAACATCCCTGAGGCCAAGATCTCTCAACAGCCCTACAATGCCCCGGTTCTCGCCAAGCTCAAGGAGATCGTCGTCAAGATCCAGCGCAGCGAGTGGAAGAGCAAGTACGAGCGAGGAGGCGTGACGGTGGCACTGGGACGCGAGGTGCAGAAGGAGGTTCGGAGGATCAAGGACGAGATGCGCTACTCAACTTGCAGTCTCGGGATCCACCTCCTGCCGTGGACGGACGGCCCCGTCGTGCCCCTCCAGCTCAACTTCTTCGGCAAGCTCAACGAACCTTTCATCGGCATCGAAGTCCCTGGGTGCGGTTCCTTCTCCTGCATTCTCCTTCCTTCTTCGACGTCGCTGACGGCGTTCCCCAAGTCCTCACCCTTCGGCTCCTTCTGCGAATCTGAGTGCGGAGAAGGCGTCGCGCTTCGCCCTTGCGTTCTACTTGGTACGTCCCCAGCCTTCCCCCCGCCCCGAAAGTGCTCATCCTTGTACCGCGCAGGACGCTGCGCTCTCTGCGGGTTGCTCGTTTGAAAAGATCTCTTTCCCTCCTCCAGATGGCTGGTACGGGGTCGCGTCGCTAGCCGAGCTTCAGCGCTGGCGGTCGATCTCCAGCATTCCTAAGCTGTGGAGTAGCTCTCTCGGCGTAGCTGCTTGGGCGTTCTGGAGGGCTATGCATTCGGAAGAGAACGCGCGGCGCACTCCCTTCTCGAGGGACGAGCTGGTCGGGCTCAACAGCCTTTACTTTGACGTGCGTCTTCTCGTCGTTCGCGGGCGCTCCGAGCTGACCTTTCTTGCTCTCCCTCCCAGTGGCTCGTCAAGTGGTTCGCTCGGAACGGACAGGCGATCCCTGAGCCCGGGAGTTCCCCGCTTGCCGCAGCTCACGAGATCGCCTGGAAGAAGGGTTGGTCCCGCTCGCGCTGTTTGACCTTTCGTGACTTGGGCTAACATCGGTCCCGCAGGCCTCGAGACTCAAAAGGCGAACCTTCAAGATTTTCTGCAGTCCGCTCTCGCCTCGCTTTCCGCCGTCATCTCACTGACTCTTCATGGCGCAGCGAGCTCAACCTCCGACGACCCCACCTGGACTTCGGCGCACCTCCAGATGATGCTCCGCCGTCTTCGAGCCATCATCAACCGGATCCATCGCGACGCAGAACGATCAAAGGACACCATGCTCGACATGAAGGCTCCTCTAAACTGGAACTTTGCGAAGGTGCGTTCGCGCCGTCGACCGTCTCCCCGCTCCTTGCCACTCGAAAACTGACGCCATGATTTTCTTCCTCAGGAGATCTACGAGAACGTCGACGACAGCTCTTACATTCGCTGGAACCTGGAGCTCGCCAACATCTTTTGTCCCGAGGTCCTACTGCACGGAGCGTGCGAGAAGGGAACAGGCGCCGCGATCCTCCGTCAACAGCTCGTCACACTGCCGGATCTCGAGGACGCTCCTAGCGAGGCGACTCCCATCATCATGCCGATGCACGCCGGCACTCTTGGACCTTTCCAGCATCTCGAGCTTCCTACGAAAGCAACTTTGGGCGGGGAGAGGTGCGCGCCACTCTCGCTTTCGTTTCGGAATCGTTTGCTGATGAATCCGAAAGGCCTGTCCTCGAGCCTTTCTCGGCGTGGCACTTCTTTGCTCGAGTTCATTGGCGGGTTGAACAACGACGCTCGCGATGATCTCGGCAAGTTTTCTCGCGCCCTGCTCGGTGCCTTCCCTCGCTGACGGCGCCTGCCTCTGAACAGGTCCTTGGGACATCCAGCTTGCATGGGAGGGATGCTCGGACAAGAAGAAGCGCGTGCGTTTTCTTCCCTTTCGTGGCTGGGCTGGAGAGGGTAGCTGATGCAGCTTGCAGGAGCACTACGAAGCGGCTGCAAACGGACGCTCAGGGTACCACGGCGGCTGTCCCAAGCTTTCGTCGGCGAGGCTCGATGCGCTGCGGAGGTAGATGGGAGGAGGAGAACTTGAAAGGGATTTGGCTTCTGGTGCAAGTTTCATCGTCGAGCGAGAGTTTCCGGGATCCGCTCTTTCCGGGATCCGCTCTCGGCCTCCTCCTCAGTCCCCAGTTTTGGCGTCTCTTCACTGCTCGAACTCGAAGACCGAAATGCTTTGCGATCATGCCCGACAAAATCCCTCCCCTCCTCGCCCTAAAAGTCCAGGAACTCGAGCGGGTGGAGGTACCCCGGCTTTGCCTCCCTAGCAGCAGCAGCCCTTTGAATGACACAGCTGTTGATCCAGAGGATCAGTAGCTCGTCGCAGGCGTTCAAGTTCTCCCAGATGTGCGCTCGCCGGGAACTCAACAAGGGTTGATTGCACACTCCACAAGGTCCCGACTCAGCTACTCCAAGTATCTCCTCCCCCAGCACCCGCTCACCCAGCCAAGTTCCTCACTCCCAGTGCAGAGCCAACTTGCGCGAGATCGGATGAGATTGACGGCGGCTTGAGGGTAGTACTGTAGAGTGGGGACGTCAGTCAACCGTTTGCACTTGACCCCGGCACTCCCGAGCGAAGGAACTCACCCGAATCTCAAGTCGGGCGAGGTGAATCCTGCGCATGATGACGACGAGAGCTGTCAAGGTCGGGACGGGCTGAGAATCTGCACAGATCAACCAAGTTAGCTTGTGATCCAGTGTACCAAAGCGCAAACCGATCGGGCAAGGATTGACAGAGAGGCAAACCGCACTGCCACTTCTCCCTCATCCGACCTCAACGATGAACGCAAGCCCGGATCGGGAAGCGAGGGTTACGACGCTCGGGTCCTACGCGCCCCTCCCAACAAGCGCCGACGAATTCCCTCCCTGCCACCCTCCGCACCCACCCAAGCAGCGCTCCCTCTTCCCGCGTCTGATCCTCTCCGCCATCTTCCTCGTCGCGCTCGTTTCTCTCGTCGCCAGTCTCGGAGGAGGGAAAGGGAAGGGAGAGGTGGAGAGCGCGCAGGGGGTGGGGAAGGAGGCGGGCTGGGAGATGGGGACGGAGGGGCTGGAGGAGGAGGATAGGGAGGAGGAGCTGTTGGAGGTGGAGCTGGAGTTGGAGGGACTGGGAGAGGGAGAGGGGGTAGAGGAGACCAGTAATAAGGGGCCTGGGGAGGAGGAGTTGGAGGGACAGGGAGAGGTCACGGGTGCGGGGGAGGAGGAGGAGGACGTAGGAGCTGTCGAGCAAGGGGAGTCACGACCGCTGGTGGTCCTCTGCACCGACGAGGTGCTGCAGAGCCGCCATCAACCTTCCTTCTGGAGCGTCCAAGGTACGTCCTCCCTGCCCGTCCCGTAAGCAAGCTAACGTTCTCTTGCAGAACGCACACCTCTCCAGTACACCATCTCACCCAGCAGCTCCACCCCCCTCTCCCACCCTCCCTGCCTCGCCCACGCCATCTTCACCGTCCGCCTCCTCTCCTCCCTCGAGGACCCAACAACCCTCTTCCTCCTCCCCTCCCCACCGACCCTCGTTCCCTTCACCGGCGCCTACGAGTTCACGGTACCGCAGGATCTCGCAATTCCGGCAAAGGAGTACTTTCTCGACGTGCGGTTGGAGTTTGGGAGCTTGGAGGGCGGGAGGGAGGGGCAGGTCTGCGGGGCCGATAGTTTGGGTTGCGAGCCGATGGCACTTGGTGCGGAGCTGGGGGAGGAGATTGGGTATTCTGGAGGACGCGTCGAGGTTCGTTCGGGAGCTACGATTAGAATGGGGACTGGTGAGTACAGTGCGGAGGAGCGAGAGTGGGGAGCTGATCCTCCTTCGCAGTCGACGTCAAAGCTCCACCCCCGCCGCCATGCACGACTTTCTCCCCCTTCCCCGGGTACTGGGATTCCCAGATCTTCTACCCCAACCCCTCTTCCTCGCCCTGCTCCCTCCTCACTCCCTCGATCGAAACCACTTCTCCCCCCTTCCCTCCCTCCCCAGTCACCTGGATCCACCTCGTCGGCGACAGCAACTCTCGCAACCTCTTCCACCAGCTCCACCCCTCGTTCGGTACCGGCCCCACTCGACAAATCAAAGGCCGCCAGACCTCGGATCGCAAAGCGAAGAAGATGACCGTCTCGGCTATCGCTTTCCGCTCGAGGTCGGGCACCTACGTCGCTGGAGGGGAGGAAACGATCATAGTTACCTACCAATGGTGGTACCAACCCATGACGGTCGCGGACGCCCGAACGGGGGCCGAACACCTCGTGCGAAGAGTCGATGGGACGCTCGGGGAGTGGGTCGCTCGGGCGGGGTTGAACGTCGATCTGTCGGGGATGGAGGACGTTAGAGCGAAGAGGACATACGTCAGTCTTGGATCGCACGCGGAGCAGCTTTCGGCGCTGGGGGTCGAACGAAGTCTCGATGTCCTCCTCGGCGAAGGAGGGCTGACGAGGGAGATGATGGAACGCGCTGGAGTGAGGGTTTGGACGACGACCTCGGTGCAGGCGAGGTTGATTCCGCACAAGTTCAATCATCAGGATCTGGAGCGGAACAACGCCATGATTCGCGCGAGGAACGACGTCGTCATCGGGAGGAGGGAGTTGCGCGGGAGGGTCGTCGAGCTGGGTGGGCTGTCAGAGACGATCACCGAGGTCCTGATGAAGGATGCTGTGCACGCCGACCCGCTGGTCTATGTTCAGTGGGCTAGGGTGGTCTGGACGGAGATGATGCGGTCGAAGGAGGTCCAGGACGTCGAGGGGAGATGAGGGGTTGTTCCGTTTAGAATGTAGCTTAGTTTCGCACGAGTCCTGGCCCAAGACTGGAGAGGGAGAGAAGCGTCGGAAAAGAGTCCTACGCGCTCTGCCTCCGCTCCAGTTCGAAGCAAACGACGACTTCGACGCGTCGGCTCACGTGCTTTCTCCCCTCGACCCTCATGTCGTCGTCGTCGTCGTCGTCTGCGCCAGCCACGTTGGGTGCAGGCACTCCCTCTGCAAGCTCTCCGCCACTTCCAGCCCCTCCCTCGACCATCTCCTCCCTAGGCCAGCAGTTTGCCCAGACCCTCTTTGGCCCTTCCTCCTCTCGAGTCGGCCCTCCCGCCCAGCTCATCTCCAGCCCCAACAAGGCCACCAGGGACGCCAAAGGGAAAGGTCGAGCGGTGGATCAAGATGTCCCGATGGCGGACGCGTCGGAGGAGGACGAGATCGAGGACGACGAGGTGATGAAGGACCTCCTCTCGAAGCAGGACGACGTCTCTCCCTCGCCCGTCAAGCCCTCCGCCCCCTTCCTCAGAGCCTCCCTCCACCCTTCAGTCGGCTCCGCCACTCCTCCCGGTACTCCAACCCGCCGCGCGGTCAAGAAGGAGCCCTCCGACTCTATCCTCGTCTCTCCCGCCAAAGACCCCCTCCCAGCCGTCAAGCGAGAGGCAAGCGACACGATCCACTCCTCTCCTCGCCGCTCCCCTCTCGTAGTCAAGGACGAGATCCTCGACGCGCCTCTCCCCAAGCTCGAGCCTCAGCTCGACTCCATCGCCCACTCGAGCCCTTCGAAGCGCGCCTTGCCAAACGATGGTCCTCCAAGCAGCGCTCCAGCTCGTCGCACGCCCGAGGAGATCGCAGCTCTGCGGCTGGTGGCTCAGACGAAGCTCAAGGCGACTCAGCAGAAGAAGGCGCGTGAGGCGACGCAGCTGCGCTACGAGGACCTCGCCTCTCGCTCTTTGGGGGAGTTTGGGTTCATTGCGCAGACGGGGACGACGCGCGTTGGGACTGGGAAGGGAGGGGATGGTGTGGTTCCGACGGAGGAGTGGAAACCGGACGAGAGGTGTTCGGAGGAGCAGAGGGCGGTGTTGGAAAGCGTCAAGGGAGGGGAGAACTTCTTCTTTACGGGATCGGCTGGTACGTTTCGAGTGCTGTGCGAGGAGAAGGGAGCTGATGCAGGTTCGCAGGTGTCGGCAAGTCGTTCTTGTTGACGGAGATTACGCGTCTCCTCACTTCGAAGGCGCGCCCGTACCAAGTCACGGCTACGACTGGGATCGCAGCGCTTCAAGTGAGCGGGACAACGCTTCACTCGTGGGCTGGCGTAGGACTGGGCAACAAGCCAGTGCTGGAGCTCTTCGACAAGATGACGTGCGTCTTTCGTTCTTCACGCTTTGCGAGAACGGATCCTGATGTTTGCTATCGGAACGAGCAGCAAGCTTCAGCGCCAGGTCTGGGTCAATACTCAGACACTCATCATCGACGAGATCTCCATGATCGACCCAGTGCTCTTCACCAAGCTCAACATTCTCGGCAAGATTATACGTCAAAATTCTCGTCCTTTCGGTACGCTCTTCACCTTCCCCCGTTCCCTCTCAGCTGAGCTCTCCTCGAACAGGCGGCCTCCAACTCGTCGTCTCGGGCGACTTCTTCCAACTCCCTCCCGTGCCAGAAAAGCACCCTACCTGCATCCGCTGCGGTCTCGAAAGTCTCGCCCTCATCCCACCTGCCGAATCACGTCTGCCGCACGAGGAAGCGTACTGCCAGCTCCGAATCGCCAACCCGACTCGATCTAGGGAGCCGGTCGAGGTCGTCGTCGAGGCCGAGATCTGGAAGTGCTGCGATATCAAGCGGAATGGCGAGAAGTTCGTGGGGTGCGGACTTGAGGTCAGGGCGAGGCGGTTTGCGTTCGAGACGGAGAGCTGGGCGGAGTGTAACTTCAAGGTCATGGAGCTTACTAAGGTGCGTTTGTTCTCGCTTTCGGCGAAACGAGATGAGACTGATGCGACTTCGCGCCAGGTTTTTCGTCAATCCGACCCTGGTGCGTCCTTTCTTGCCGTCAGATACGCTCGAACTGGACTGACTCCTCGTCGCAGACTTTATCACCATGCTGGAGAAGTTCCGACGAGGGCACTGCGACCAAACGAGCATCGACCTCCTCAACGGCTGCGGAACCAACCTTCGCAAGCTCGAGTCGATCAAGCCCACGAACCTCTACCCTCTCCGCAGGAGCGTCGACGCGGAGAACTCGAACGAGTTTAGCAGGCTGCAGCAGAAGGCCTACAACTTTGTCGCGGACGACACGGCGCGCGGGGATCGAGGCGAGTACGTCAAAGTCAACCGCGTACGTTCCTTCCTCCTCTCCCCCTTCACGTCGACAAACCCGCTCCCAATCTAGCTCAAGGACGTCCCCGCCCCTCCTCTCGTCCAGCTCAAGATTGGCGCTCAAGTCCTCCTCCTCGCGAACCTCAGTCTCGAACAAGGACTCGTCAATGGCTCTCGAGGCGTCATCGTCGATTGGCGTCCTGCGTCCGAAGCTCCAAAGCGGGGGAACACCCCGCCGCTGCTTGGGGGGAAGGTGAGGAAGGGTGGAGGATGGGGGACCGAGGAGTGGAGAGCGAAGGCGGCAGAGGACTTCATGCTCAAGCAGAAGGAGCAGGTGCTGCCGATGGTGTTCTTTGCGTGTGGCATTACTAGTGAGCTCCTTTTTTGGAGCGGAAGAGCGGGAGCGGGAGCTGATGATGCGTGCACAGTGATTGTTGAGCCTTGGGCTTGGGTCCTCGACGTTGACAAGGACAATGCGGTGGCGAGGACGCAGCTTCCGTTGGCGCTTGGCTGGTGAGCATGCTTTCTCGTGTTCCTGACGCGCGCTGACTCGAATGGACTGCAGGGCTTTGACGATGTGGGTATCTTCTTCTCGAGCCTTTGGGCGAGGACTTGCTGACCTTTCCTGCTCTGCTTTTTTGCCGTTCTCAGCCACAAGAGTGCGTCTTCTCGGTTGGTTCGCTGGTGCAGCTGCTGAAGGAGCTCTCGCAGGTCAAGGACAATCTCTCGATGCGGTCGGCGTCAAGCTCACGAACACTTTCGAGCGAGGACAGTGAGTTTCTTGCGTCAGCTTGCCTTCCGCTCGCACTGATGCTTTCGCAGGGCTTACGTCGCTCTTTCGCGATGCCGCACGCCTGCAGGAATGCTTGTCGAAGGCTTTCGCGCCGGGCACATCATGGCTCATCCAACCGTCGCGCAATTCTACAACAACATCGCCAGCTCTCAGTCTTTGTGAGTCCGTGCCTCGCTCGACTCTTTTTGAGATTTTCGCTGACCCATTCTCCAGCATCAACACCCCCGCTCGCCGAATCAACCCCCTCGTCTACATCCCCGAATTCTCTCCCCTCCTCCACAAGCTCCAGAGGATCTTCGGCCCCGTCCCAGCTCTCCTCCCCGCCGATTCCGCTCTCCCTCCCGGCCACGTCCCTCCCGCCGGTTCCCTCCCTCCCTCCCTCGATCAGCAACCCCCGAAAGCCGTCTTCGCCGTCTTCCAGCCTCCAATCCCAGCTCCCGCCATCGTCCCCCAGCTCCTTCCCATCGCCAACCCCGCCGCCATCGCCTGGGAAGCTCTCCTCCGTCAATCGGCAGCCGCCTTCGTCGCCAACGGCTCGTCAGATATCACCCTCTTCATCGAGCAAGCTCGTCAACTCATCGCTTCGGCGGTCGTCGTCCCCGTGCCGATGGAGGAGGATGAGGACCAGGAGACGGAGACGGAGACGGTCGTTGGGGGGATCTCGAGGGAGGTTTCGGTGGCGTCGGTTGGGGAGGGGGAGGGGGAGGGGAGGAAGAAGAAGAGGAAGAGGAGGAGGAGGGTTGGGGGTTAGATGGACGCTTGCTGGGTTGAGGTTTTTGGGGTAGATTTTCTTTGCTTTGTTGTTGCATCGAGCGCGGTTTTTCTGAGCTTGGGGAGAGGGGAGCTTCGTCGCTTGCAAGGAGTGAGAGTCGAGGATTTGGCACGACACTTGGTCAAAAACTGATCGAGCCCGTTGCTCTCTGGGAGTCTCTTCCCCTCCTACGCCCACCCTGAATTCTTGCCACTGCCTCTTGCCACTGCGTGAGCGCAACCACAGAAGAAAGCAGCCCGAGATTGCGAAGGCGCCGTGCGAACGAAGGCTTCATACTTCCTCTTCCTCTTCGCTTCCGGTGCTCGGGCGAGCAAACCAGGCACGGGGTCATCCCGAGTACAGTTAAACGCTGTCGCAAGCGCTTGGCTCCAGCTGGAGCAGCAAAAAAATTCTTTGCGCAGAGGCGGATCTCAAACTCCGCGGAAGTTCGGAACTTCCTCGGAGCACGGGCCCCTCTCTCCCTCCTCCACTCTCCTCGCTCTCGGGAGCGTTGCACAAGAGGCCGTTATTGTAAAGCGGTGCGGGAAACGACGAAATGGTCAAAAACGTGTTCCCTCTGGCAAAAAGGTGTTCCCTCTGCAGAGGTCCTCTCGTTGTCGTTATGTCTGCTTTAAACCGTGTATCGCCTCCCAGGCGGTGTGCTCTTTCGACCTGCCTTGTTCGGGTGTTGGGCGCGGTTCGGCTAACGTGTTCTCGACTGCACTACGCGCGTCCGCGTGCGTTGTAGGTCCCTCCTCTGACCCGGGCCAGTGTCTGGCAGGAAATCAATCTTTCAAAACGTTGGCGTCTTTGCAGAGGGCCTCTTCGCTGCCACCGAGCAGGGAAGAGCAGGGCAAGAGGAAGCAGATCGTGCCCCCTAATCCGAAGCCACGCCCCCTCGAAATTCCAGCTCAAACCTCCCAAACGGCCTCCAACCTCCCGACCTCCTCCCTCGCCAGCGCAAACACCTTCCTCAACCCTGCACACCCAGCATCAGCTCCGTCCTCTCCCCTCTCCCCTCTCCAAAAATCTACTCACCTTCTCTCTCTCCCTCATCCAAGAACCCCACGACAGTCCCGAATCTCGGTACTCGCGTGAGGCCGCGAAGGAGGGCCATGATCCATTCGAGGTCGGGGTTTGTTGAGGAGGGATTGGGGTGGGATGGGATGGTGGAGGAGAGGGTGAGGACGAGGGAGGAGAGGAGGTCGGGGGTTAGGGAGGAGCCGAAGAGGGCTGGGAGGGTTGAGGGGTTGAGAGACTGCGATGAGGGGTTAGTACGATTCGGAAGAGGAGGACGGAAGGGAAGCGAGGGAGTGAAGAGTGATACGTAGGGACGTGGGAAAGGGGACGAACGCGTAGGAGGGAGAGGCGCGAGGAGGGGTAGGCCGACCAGCTCGATTCGAAAGCGAGGGCAGTAGTCGGCGTTGGGAGGGCAGGGATATGCGGAGCGAAAGTGGGTGTCGGACGTGAAGGAGCTGCGGCGGTAGGGAGTATGGTGGGGAGAGGTGGAGGAGCTGCGACGGTGGGAGGAGGGAGCGAAGCCTGGGGTCGAGGAGAAGCTGCTGCTGCGATCGGACTCGCGGCGATCCGGTCTTCACGCTGCTCCTTCTTGGAGGCGAAAGAGCTGGGTTTGGCGGCGGGGGAGTCTGCCTTGGGGGTGCGGCGCGTCGAGACTTCTTGCATAAAGTCGTTGCTCGAGGAGGAGGCGGAGGTTATGGGGGTTATGGCGGCGCGGAGTCGGGAGGTGGAGGGAGAAGTGGCAGAAGTGAGTTCCGGAGCTGGAGCTGGAGCTGGTACTGGGGCCGGTGTGGGTGCAGGTGGAGGGGCGGAGGGAGACATGACCTGGAGCAGCGCGCAACACCGCGTTAGCTCCCCTCCCCCTCCTTCGCGTCGAGCAGGACTCACCTTCTGAGGCTTCACAACCACCGGCTCTTGCATACTTCCCCCAGTAGAGAGCTTCTCCAACTCCCTCACCACCTCGTCGCCAGCTCCTGCCGCCCTCGCTGCCTCGAAGTCTGCTCCGTAACACCATCAGCTCCCACCCTCACACACACGCCCAGAAGCTCACCCTCCCTAGCTCCTCGCTCATTCCCTCTCTCCTTCCTCGCGAGCCCTCGCCGAAAGAGTGCCTTTGCGTTCCCAGGCATCAACGCAAGAGTCGTGCTCGCGTCCTTCTCCGCTTCGGCCCATTTCTTCGCGTACAGAGACAGAGTCAGCGGGACGCAGAAGGGAGCCAAGAAGCGAAAGCGCACCCCTTGCTTGAGGTAGGTTTGGCTCCGATTGAGCGGGTAGGTGAACTCGGACGGGTCGAGAGCGATGGCAGTCGTGTAGTGGGCGATGGCGAGCGGGTGGTCGCCGAGCTTGAACGCCTGGTTGCCCTTCTCCTTGGCTGCAGCTGCTGCTCCTGGTGGTGCCATCTTGCGTCGAGGGGTGGAAGAGGAAGAGCTTCGTCGGCGCCGACTCGACGCGTTCCCTTCTTTCCTTTCGACCCTTGCGCGAAGCACACAGTTTTCAGTCAGGAAGACTACAGGATTACAGCAGGACTGCAGGCGCCACAACCGCAGCAGGATTCGGGTCGAGCTTCGCCAGGAAGTGCCTACACTCAGCTCCTCCTCCTGTTGAGAGCTTCACGCGCTCAGCTCACGCCCTTCTCTACGGCACGAACGACCACGCAGATGGACGCAGATAGCTCAAGAACGCGCTTGTCGCTCGTAACAAAGGAGCTGGAAAGCGAGGTCCCTGCTCATCGTCGCAGCTCCGTTCCCTCTCGAACGATCCTTTTCCCTCCTGGTCAACGTCGTCCACCAGTCTCTCCCCTTTCTCCGGCCCTTCTTTGACTCCAGCGCAGGTCGCTTTCAACCCCCCGCTTCGGTCCGTTCTACAGGACTCGAGGACAGCAATGCGCTTCTCTCTCCTCCTTCTCAGCGCCGCTTGCGCTCTCACCAGTGCCACCCACTCCCCTAGCGGGTTCATCAAGCAAAGGAGGTCCCACGCGCTCGCTGGTCGAGCCCTGGGTGACCTCGTTGGAGCGGTCGACAGCGCCGCAGCAGCCGCGACTGCCGTGGTTGGAGGAGCGGTGGCGGATTTGAGCGGAGTTGGGAGGCAGTTGGAGGGGAACCTGAGCAGTATCGTGATCGTCAAGGCGGCTGTGGAAGCTGCTACGACTAGTGCTGGAGCCACGACCAGTGAGTCCCTCTTCCTCTCCTGCTCTCGACCTCCTGTACTGACCCCCTTCCTCCCCGCAGCCGCTTCAAGGGTCTCCTCCACCGTCGAAGAAACAGACCTCGTCGAGACCTCGTCCAGCGCACCAGCCACGTCTCTCCCTCTCACGACCTCGGTCGTCGCCTCGACCTCCGCGCTCGCCTCGACTTCTGAGGCGATCACGGCTCCCACAACGTCCGCGACCTCTCTCGCCGAATCCACCGTATCCACCTCCCTTCCTACTGCGACCCTCACCTCCTCCCTTATCACGAGCACGACCACCTCTCTCCCCGCCTCTCTCCGCACCGTCACCGCCGCCTCTCGCTCGACGACCTCCACCACGACCTCCCCCACCTCGACCCCTTCCTCCGCCATCCTCTCCGCCGAATCCCAGACCAAGCCCTCGGCCACCAAGATTACTTTCGTCACCCTCGGCATCATCGGGGGAGCGATCCTCGCGCTCCTCATCGGGTTCACCCTCTTGCGCAAGTTCGTCTGGGCGAAAAAGTCGGACAAGTTTGATGACCGAATCGTTCCTCCTACGCTCTGGCCGAACGCCGAGGGAGGTGGAGAGAGGCGACAGAGTTGGGAGAGCTTTGGGAGCAGGAGGATGAGCACTGTTATGGCTGGTGCGAGCTTTGGACCGCCGTCGAGTGTTAGCGGGAGGAGCGCGGGAGCGAATGTTGGGAGTAGTGTTGGGACTTTTAGGAGTCAGGTGGAGAGGGGGTACGGGAGTATTAGGAGGGAGGGAGGGAATGCGTGAGTCGTTTCGTGGCGAGCTCTGCGATGGTCGCTGATGGGATTGCTTTCGGGCGTGCAGGGCGGCATTGGCGGGGAGGGGGACGGCCCCGGGAGAGAGGCCTCTTTACGACTATGGAGCGCAGGCTGCCTACCGTGCGCACTTTCGTTCTTCGCTCCGCGCATCGCGCTGACCGAACGTGCTTCGCAGGTGTTTGAGAGAGGATCCTTGACGGATCTTTGCGCTTGATTCACATTTCTATACTTTTCGACGTAATGCAAGTGCTGTGCGCCTGTGTTGCGACGATCCCATCGTCCTCCTCTCAGCTTCGTCGTTCGCGCGTTTGCATCTATTCCTTTTTCGCTTCTAAACCTTCTCCTCCCTCCCCCCTTCCTCCGCCAGCGTGACCTCGCTCTCCCTACCCACCTCCTTCTCCCCCGCCCACCTCCTCCCAACCCCTCTCATCCTCTCCCCAAACCGAATGCACAGCAACACCATCGCAAACCCGATCCAGCACAGGACCGCAGCGAACGTGTTGGTCCACCCCACCCCGATCCGTTGCTGCGGAGTTTGTTGGCATCAGTGGAGGTTGCAGAGAGGGGGGATAACGAACGATCATGGGGAGGGCGAAGGCTGAGGCGCCGGCTGTGAAGGCGTAGCGAACGAAATTGACCGCGGCGGTCACTTCGGCAGAGTGGTGCTGCATGACTGCGTTGCGAGGGGGTTAGCGGCGGAGAGGGAGGAGGAGAGGACGCACCATCGACGCAGTAGGTGTTGCAGGGCGTGAGAACGACCTGGCAAAGAATCTATCAGCGAGATCCTCGCCCGAGCGAGCAGAGCGGAACGCACCATCAACCCAATCCCGTTCGTGAGGAGCAAGAGAACCGCCAGCGTCAACCCCGCCGCTCCCTCAACTCTCTCCATCACCCACCCAATCGCCAGTACGCTCCCCGGAAGAATGAGGCCTCCTCCCCAGAAGACAGCGCGCAGACGATCTTCAGGGACGTAGTGCCCTCGCCGTTTGAGCCAGTAGGCGAGCGTGTAGTCGCTGTACCGACCCGTGAACTGGGCAGCGATGATGTAGCCCATTCCTGTGGTGCGTGTTAGGAGGAACGGGAGGAGAGGGGAGATGGGACGGACCTTGGGCGAGGTAGAAGCAGCCGAAAATGGCGGCGTTGGTGATGTTGTAGCGAGGAGCGAGAGTCTCGCCGAGCGGGACGAGAGTGGCTGCGAAGAGGAGTCAGAAGGGAACGAAGCTGGGGGGAGGGAGACGGACTGTAGGTCGACATGAGGACGAAACTCGAGTTGATACTCTGCACAAAGGGATTAGCGAACTGCGAAAGAGGCGGGATGGAAGCTCGCTCACCAGAGCAAGGATATGAGGATGCACAAGCAGCTTAAGCGGCGAAAGCGGGTTGAGCCTAACGACGACCCAATCCTTCGTCCACCTGCTCCACCACCCATTCTCCCCCTCGACGACCGCCAGACCTCCCGCCTTCTCCCGCGCCACCCTCTTTGCCTCCCGAATCCGATCCATTCCGCGCGAATGAGAGGTCTCGGGGAGGAAGAAGATGCAGAGAAGCGAAGCGACGACTCCCATCGCGAAGAGAAGCCACTGCATCGCACGCCAGCCCGAGCCGAGCGGTGTGGCGTACTCGGTCAAGACGCCTGCGAAATTGGGGTCAGCGAGCGATCTTGGGGGAAGGAAAGACGAGAGACTGACCTGCGACGGCTGGGGCGAGAGCGGGACCAACGAGGATCATCGAGTAGAATACCCCCATTGCGGTGCCTCGCTCTTCCTTCCTGTAGAGGTCGCCGATGGTTCCTGCTCCGACGGAGAGGACAGCGCACGATCCGGCACCTGCAGAAAGCGTTCTGCGTTAGCTGCGTTCGAACAAAGAAGGGAGGATCAGACGAACCCTGAACGATACGGCTGAAGATCAAAGCAACCAGATTTGGGGAGAGAGCGACGCCCAAAGATCCAAGCGTGCAGATGGGGAGCGAGATGACGTAGATGGGCTTGCGACCGTCTTGTGGATTCTGAAGTCAGTGATTCGCAAAGAAGACGGATTCGAGGGGAAGACGCACAGACGCCAGACAGGCTCGACCAGAAGAGGGGAAAGATGCCTACGACGACGAAGAAGATGGCGACGGTGGCGTTCAGAACAGTCGCAGTCGTGTTGAGGTCGACTACTATCGCAGGGATAGAGGGGAGGAAGGATGAGGCGGCGAATGGAGAGAGAACCGCCGAGTAGCTGAGGCAAGAGGGATCAGCTTGACGTCCACCTCCGAGCGAAAGACCACTCACGCAACGATAGACACGATTGCGGTCTTCCTTCGGGGGGAAAACTTGAGGCACATCGCTTCTGCTACCTCATCGACGTCCTCCTTTGTGCTCGTCCCGCTTCGCACAGCGAGCTCCTCGTCACCACCGTCCATTGTCGCTCCAGCGGGCAGATCTCCTCGAGTGTCGGCCTGAAAAGGCTCCTCAACCGGCGATACATCTCCGAGACCAGGTTCGATGGAGGCTGCTGGGCTGGGGCGCGTTGAGGAGCGCGGAGGTCGGCGGGAGGGCGAAGGAGGAGGAGACATCAGGGGGAGGTCGACAGCGAGCGAGAGTGGTTGCGTAGAGGAAAAGCAGATCACCTCAGCAGAGAAGGGTACTCTCACATCCGTGAGCTAGCCTTGCGCTACTTAAACCTACTTGGAGCCCTTCAGGAACGACACATCCCATCGAGGACAGCGCCGTTGTTGAGCTGGTCGTGACTTCGCGGACCGGGAACTTGGAGCGGGGAAGGTCGCTGGCCTCAACAGGCGCACAAAGCAGGTGCAGATCGCTGCGTAGAGGCGAACTGACGGCAGATGCGAGAGGACGAAGGACAACCGTTCTGCTGTTGATCTAAAAATTGCTGGTTCTCCTCCTCCTCCTCCCCTCCACGCCGTCGAAGAGGACGCCGCTGCTGCTCGTACGACGCCCAGTGGAGCTTACGACCTTCCCCCACTGCGTGAACCCCTACCGTACAGCCTCTCCGCCGCTCCCTCGAAGGACGCGTACGGCGCCACGGGGATCTCTCTCTTCTTCGAGCGGAGGAGCTTCGAGCTTCGAGCAGAACCACGCGCGTGCATCCAGGAGGTTCCCCACTAACGACATGACGTTCACTAACTCCCAAGCTTCCGCCCTTCCCCACGCAACGAGCGTCGGTCTCTGCTCCCTCCTCCTGCTTCCCTCGCTCTTCCTCCAGGCTCTCCTCTTCCTGCTTCACCTGATGAGCCCTCCTACTCACGGGGCCTCGCCAGCTGAACACCGTGCAGGTCTCTCTGATTTGCGGGACTTGGCATTGGCCCGTAAGTAATTTGGAGGCACTGCGCTTACTCACTGCTCCCCGCTCTCAACCCTCACTAGCCACAGTGCTAGGGTCGAGCACCTCACAGTGCTTCCTCGCCACATAACCCTCGAGCCTCTCGCGCAAGAGAAGGGCCCCTTTCTGACTTTTCTTCCTTCCTCCCCTCGTCCCCTCAACCCACTCCTCCACCACCTCGACCCCGACACACGCTTCTTCAAACGCAAGATGTCTATCGTACTCGGCCCCAACCCCTCCTTCCCCGACTTCAAGGCTCACCTCCAGTCCGTCTCGACAACGCTCTTTGGCCTCGAGTCGCTTCATCCTTGCCCGCCGACGAACGCGGCGTTCACCGCCTTGATTGTCCTGTACGTTCTTCTCCCGTTCTCGTTCGCTCCTCCAAAATAATCAGGCATCCTTTCCCCCTCCTCCAGCCTCACCAAGGCGTTCGAAAACGCGGACCAGCTCGCATCGCAGGCCCTCGCTGACCCTACTCTGACTGCGTTGGGCCCGCAGCTCCGTTCCCTCGCCTCCGCGGGCGAATCTCTCCTCGAATCACACTGGGCGGCAATCATCCTAGCTCCCACTGAGACACCTTCGACCCTCCCGTGGTTCCCCTCCTTCTCCCCTCCTCCCCCTCCCTCTCTCGCACCCTTCCCCTACCTCAGCAACTACGTCGCTCTCGTAGGACTGGAGCACTCCCTCCTCCTTGCCGTCGGAGCCAAGACGCAAAACATCCACTTCCTCGGCTGTACGTCCTTTCGCCACACCCCAGCTCTCGGTCAGCGACTGATCTCTCGCATTCCACAGCTGGTCCTCTCCCCCTCTCCCCCCTCCTCCTCCTCCGCGACTTCCTCCCTCCCTCGACAGACCGCGTCCTCACCTGCGTCGACAACGACGCGAAAGCTCTCAACCTCGGCAAGGACCTCGTCTGCGCCGTCGTGCGAGGAACGACGGTCGGCGAGGAAGTTCGAGTTCCTGGAAAGGGGATCATGCGGTTCGTCTGCGCCGACGCGGCCAAGGTGGGTGGAAAGGGAGGGAAGCCTGATATTGTTTTCCTCGCTGCGTTGGTCGGGGTAGGGGAGGAGAAGATGCAGGTCGCGTTGAGCGTTATCAAGGGGCTCAAGGAGGGAGCGGTGCTCTTGATGAGGAGCGCGGCGGGGCTGAGGAAGCTCGTTTATGAGGAGGTCCTCGATGGAGATGTCGTTAGGAGGGCGAGGGAGGCTGGAACTCCGGTTCGCGTGGTGAGTGCTTCGCTTGTTGTCATTCGGGGCGAGGCTGATTCCGTTCTTGCAGGTCTTGGTCGTGCACCCGAAGGACGAGGTCGTCAACAGCGTCGTTGTCTTCATCCGTGAGAAGGGACCCAACGAGCAATGACGAGCTCGGCTGGAAGATGGGAGGAAGAGAGGGAAATAGATCTGAAACCAAGTGCGGATCGAAAAACACGAACGAGCGGTCGGCCTGTCCTCGAGGCCTCCTCTCCTTCTTTCCATGCACTATTCTCGTTCTCAAAATCTACACCTTCTCCCCCACTCCATCCTTCGCCTTCCCCCCCGGTTCCACCCCCATCACGAGCGTCTGTTCACTCGCTCCCGTCTCCCCCATCTCCTCCCCATCCTCCTCCCTCCCCTCCCACCTCTCCCCAGCAGCTCGCATCCTCTCCCCATACCTAATACACAACATCACGCACGCGAACCCCACCCAACACAGAGCCGCCGCAAAGGTGTTGGTCCAACCCACTCCCACTCGGTCCTGTGCGAGTGGTTAGCGAGCGTTCGGGGGAGGGAGTGGGTAACGCACGATCATGGGGAGGACGAAACCTGATGCAGCGGCTGAGAAGAGGTAGCGAATACAGTTGTTAACCGCTATGACTTCCGCCGAACGATGCTGCATCACTGCGAAGGAAGAGAGATGAGCGACGTTCCTCGCAAGCCTCGAAATGGACGCACCATCGACGCAATACGTGTTACTAGGCGTAAGCACGCACTGTCCAACCCCATCAGCGCGATCTCAACCACCGAGAGCAAAAACGCACCATCAATCCCACTCCATCAATCACCAGCAGCACGATCGCCAACCCCAACCCCGCTTTCCCACTCATCTCCTGCATCACCCACCCGAGCGCCAACACACTGAGAGGGAGCACGAACGCCCCGCCCCAGAAGACTGCTCGAAGACGGTCCTCGGGGACGTAGACGCCATTCCGTCGTTTGAGCCAGTAGGCGAGCGTGTAGTCGGCGTAACGACCTGTGAATTGGGCGGCGACGATGTTGCCGATTCCTGTCGCAAGGAGTGAGGAAGGTGAGAGGGAGAAGGGGGGGGGGGGACGGACCTTGGGCGAGGAAGAGGCAGCCTAGGATCGCTGCGTTCGTGATGTTGTAGCGAGGAGCGAGAGTTTGGCCGAGGGGGACGAGAATAGCTGGGTGAATTTGTTAGGAGGGAGGAGGAGGGAGGAGGAGGGAGAGGGAAGGACGAACTGTAGGTTGACATGAGGACGAAGCTCGAATTTAAGCTCTGTGCGAAGGGTCAGTTCGAGGAATCGCAAGAGGAGAAGAGCGCACCATCGCGAGGATATGGGGATGCAAAAGCATCTTCAGCGGCGCGAGCGGGTTCAACCAAACCACCACCCAATCCCTCGTCCACCTCTCCCAAACCCCCTCGCTCCTCTCCCTCACGACCCCACTCTCCTTCTCCTCCGCCTCGCGCTTTGAATTCCGTTCCTCTCGAATCAAATCAACACCAAGGACGTGCGAAGTTTCGGGTAGGAAGAAGAGGACGAGGAGGGAGGCGACGACTCCCATCGCAAAGAGGAGCCACTGCATCGCGCGCCAGCCCGATCCAATCGGTTTCGCATACTCGGTCAAGACTCCTGTATCCCCACCACTCATCAGCAAGATTCCCCTTCCGAGGGAGGGAAGGGACGGACCTGCCACAGCTGGCGCGAGTGCCGGACCGATGAGAGCGCCCGAGTAGAAGATTCCCATCGCCTTCCCACGTCGTTCCCTTGGGTAGAGATCCCCGATCGTACCTGCTCCAACGGAGAGGACAGCGGAGGATCCAGCGCCTGCGAGGTACGTTCAGCGACAGGGCCGAGGGGTTGCGAAAGCTGGGACAGACCTTGGATTACGCGGGTGAGGATTAGGGCGGTGAGGGAGGGGGAGAGGGCGACGCCCATTGAGCCGAGGGTGAAGATGGGGAGGGAGATGAGGTATATTGGTTTTCGGCCGTCTGCGAAGGGGTTAGTGGGAGGTTGCGAAGCGAGCGGGCGAGAACGCACAGACTCCGGCGTAGTTGGACCAGACGAGCGGGCAGATTCCTATGACTACGATGAAAACTGCCACTGTGATATTGAGAATCGTGGCCGTGGTGTTGAGTTCCTGGGAGATTGCGGGGATCGAAGGGAGGAAGGAGGAAGAGGAGAAGGGAGCGAGAACAGCAGCATACCTGCGACACAGTATCAGCTCCCTCCTTCTCATCAAATTCCTCCACCGCGCCTCCATCATCGTCTCCACCCTCAAGCTCCACCCCACACAAGCACAAAGGGACGACTCGACTCACGCAACAATCCCGACGATCGCACTCTTCCTCCCCTCCGAAAACCGCGCATACATCTCTCTAGCCCTCTCCTCCGTCTCCATCACCACCTCCCCCTCTTCCCCCAGCGCAACCTCCTCATCGACCCCCTCAACCCCCTCCTCAATCTTGCCCTCCCTCCCCACCACGCGACTCGACGGTCTTCCCAGCCCTCCTCCACCGGCGTACCCTCCACTGGTTTTGAGACTCGAGCGAGAGGTTGATCGGACGAGCTCCAAGTCTGCGAGAGCTTGCGAGGAGGGGAGGTCGAAGATTGAGGCAGCGGGCGCTCCGGCTGTTTCGAGGAAGGAACGAGAGCGAGAGCGTCGGGTGGAGGGGAGAGGAGGACGTGGAGGGGAAGAGGATGGAGGTGAACTCATGAGCCGGCGGAGTGGGGCGCTGGAGGCGCAGTGGGAGCAGAACGAAAGCTGCAAGTAGCCGAGATGGAAAGGTCTTCGGCGACGACGGGCGGCGTTTACTAGAGTCGACCCGGTCGTCGTCCTGCGCGCTGCACCAAGAGGGAACGACAGAGAGGACAAGAAAGGAGCAGAGAGGAGAAAACGGAACGAGCGAAGCAGAGGAACTCTAGCGCTCGAGCGACTTAAATCTCGACGCTCGGCGCTCCCCTCGCTCGCTCTCCCGCGAACTCGAGATCCTACAATCATGCATTGGCGCATCCAACAGCTCATAAACAACCTTCCTACACACCCTCCTCCCTCACCTCTCGATACCCCCTAGCCTCCCTATACCCCCCCTCATTCCTCTCCTCCTCCCCACCCTTATTCGCCTCCCTTTCCACCGTCCCCTCAGGCGGCGGAGGGTAAAGCTCAAACGAAGGGTTATCCTGCCCAGTCGAAGGCGAAGTGACGGGGGAGGGAAGGAAGGGAGTTTTGGGAGACGAGGGGCGGCGGGGAGCGAAAGGGAGGTGGCAGGAGGGGGAAGTTAGGCTGGGGTAGTCTGCGCGGGGGGTTAGTGGGAGAGAAGGAAGGGGAGGGGAGAGACGGACAGAGGTGGTAGCAGAAGATCGCGAGTACGAGTCCTAAAATCCCTCCGATCAGGACGTCCGTCGCGTGGTGGCGGTAGTCTGCGAAAGCGATTAGAGATGACGCCGAGTGGGAGGGAAGATGGGACGCACCCATCGTGCGGGAGATGGCGATGAGCGAGGCACCGACCAGAGGAGCGAGTGCGAACCACGCCTTGATCTGCGTTTAGGCGTCAGCGCGCGCGATAAAGAGCAACGACTCGGGAAGAAAGAACGCACGGTGTACCCTCGTCGATCAAACAAGTGCATCTTGCCTGCGAGGTACAAAGAGAGGTACCCCAATCCAGCAAACGAGACTGCGCACTTGTCAGCTTCGCTCCTCCCACTCCTCACCGCGACTCACAAGACGCATGCCCACTGGGGAAACTCCTGAATCCATCCAGAATTATGTGCCCCGTCTGCACCGTACAGATCGCCACCGTCGAGAGGCCGTACACCGCCGCATCCGCTGCTCCCGCCATTGGTTGACACCGGTCCAGCATGTCGGGTCTGGGGGATACGATCAGCGAGCCTCTCGACGCCACTGGGAACAAGCGTACCTCGGACGACCGACTGTAATCTTGATAATCTGCGTGACGACGGTCGTGGTTGCGCAAGCAAGGAGCAGACCTGGGGTGAGAAGCGTCAGCTCCCCTCTCTCAACCCCGCCAGAGGGAGCTCACCCAGGATTCCGTTATGAACATCCCAGAAGCTCCTCCTCCAGACCGTCCCGATGATCAGGATGCAGCCTGCTGGAACCCCGCCGGCGAGCCCGATGGCGAGTGGGAAGGAGATGCGTTCCTTGACGGCAAAGGTGTGTTGGATCGAAGGGTCCCTAAGTGAGAACTCGCGCTTGTAGCCCTCCTTGTCGGTAAAGTAGCCCACGAGACCTAGCAGGACGATAGTGAAGATCCAGTCTGCGCGAGGGGGTCATCAGGCTAAGTCGTGTGCGTCGAGCAGTCCTCAGTGGCAGGCTTGCTCGTCGAGGCCAAGTACTCCCACTCTCCACCCAGTCCTCCCGCACCCCGTGCTCCCTCGCCAAACGCATCGCTCCCCCTCCCACGCCCCGATGCATCGGCAACTCACCTGGCGCGTAGCTCGCAAGCAGCCACCAGTTGCTCACGGGCGGTAGCGGCTTAGCGTTCAGTCGAGAGCTAGGTCCATTCAAGAGGCGTCGGCCGAGGGAGGCCATCGTTGGAGAGGAGAGGCGGTAGATGGCGAGTCGTTCGAGGGAGCTGCTGGAGGAGTGGAGTCGCGGCTATTGGCACGAGGGGGTGGAGAGAGCTGCCTCGGTTGGTGGCACTGTTTCCTACGAGCGGGCGGTGGGAGAACGTTGACGAGGACAGGCGTGGTAGGGAGCTGTCCAACCAAAGGGGCGCTAGCACTCTAGTCAGGGCGTCGCTTCTCTCCCGGCGTAGCTTGAGCTCCACCACGTCGTCTGCTTCTCCTCTGTCCTTCCCATCTGCTTCCATCTACTGTGGAAACTGCTCGAAAGCTCTCTGCGAGCGAGGAAGGCGCTCTCGAGCTCGCACCAGGGACCCTCGCGTCCAACATGCTGTAAGAGCTCCTCCAGTGCTGAGCGTCGCTCCCCGGGACCAGATCCCCTCCAGCAACACGATTACTAACGTGCGTCCTCCTCCACAGGAAGTTCTTCCGTCCCCGCTCAGGCTGGAACGATTCTCTCGTCCTGCTCGCCTTCGTCCAATTCCTCCTCATCCTCCTCCTCACTCGACACTCGCTCTACACCTTCGTGGGGGGCGGAGACAACAGTGGCATTAGCTCCACCTTCTATGTACGCAATTTCGCCCGCCTCTGTTCCAGCAGCTCTAACATCCGCGCAGAAATCTCCGCCTGTCCACATCGTCCTGACCGCCAGTCTATCCTACACCCTCGGCCTCGTAGCTCTCGTCAACTCGACCCTCTCCAACGCTTCTTCCTCGACTCTCCCACGCCTGCGATTCCACATCGTCTCCTCGAGCTTGGACGAGGCGGAGAAGATCACCAGGAGCGTGGAGGAGCGATTCGGAGCGCGCGTGAAGGAGGATGAGCGCTTATGGGCTGCTGGAGGCTCGCGAAGAGAGGCTTGAGGGGTTAAAAGTATGGGCGGGGTATCGAGCCAAGTCGTTGAGCCAGGTGAGTCCGCCGAGGCAGTGGAGGGAGGACGAAGCTAATGCTGCGACAGCCGATCGTGTTTGCGAGGTACCTCTTGCCGGACTTACTTCCTGCGAGTGTGGATCGAGTCATCTACCTCGATTTGGACGTGCTGCTGCAGAAAGATCTTGCGGAGCTCTGGGACGTGGATCTGGAGGGTCACCTTATCGCTGCTGCTCGTGCGTCCTTTCTCTTGCTTTGGGCGAGGAGAGAAGCTGATGCTCCCCGTGCAGGCTTGTGTAGACCTTCAGCTCTCGTAGGTTTTGCGCTGAGTTTCGGAGAAAAAAGCGCAGCTGACGGACGACCTTCGCAGTGGCGCAGGCAGTTCCTCATGCAGAAACCTCCCATCGCTTCGAAAGGCTTCGACGAGTCGACCTGTACCCTCAACAACGGTTCGCTCGACTCTCCTTCCGCGTAACCGTTGCCTGACGAACTCCGAGCAGGCGTTTTCGTATACGACCTCCGCGCCTGGCGAGCCGCAGCGCCCTCCTACACCGACCAGCTCTTCGAGTGGACGCGCCTGAACGGAGAAGACAAGCTGTACAACCTGGGCTCGCAACCTCCTTTCAATCTCGTTGTTCGTCCTTCCCACTTCAGCTGTCCTCGCGTTCGCTCACCCCTCGCAGTTCTAGTGAGCCGTGCGAAGGACCGTCTCGCCTCCACGATACTAACCCCCTCCGCAGCCGCAACTACAAAGGTCTGGACGACCGCTGGAATGTGAGCTCTCCATCCTGCGACCCAAGCTCCAGCTGACGCCCTCACAGCTCATGGACATCGCAGGTCTGCGCGAGGAGACCGAGTGGGGACGCGGGCTTCCCTGGACCAGAAGTCGCGACGAAGTCCTCGACGCTGCGATTCTTCATTGGAAGTGCGTTCTTCCTCTCTCGCTTTCGGATGGCTCAGCTGATAGGAGGAGCAGTGGAGTCATCAAACCGTGGATGTGCGATGGGGAGGGGTACTACTCGGAGCTTTGGTGAGTTCTTCACGGGGTGGGAGGGGGAGAGAGCTGATGCGGGTGCAGGGCGGAGTACTATCCGGATTTCAGAGACTTCCTCGAGCTGGAGGAGGGGAGCTCGCAGGCGTGCTCGAACCTGGTCATCACGCTGCCTCCTGCTCCGTCTTCCGTCGAGCAGGTACGTTCCTCTCGCCTTCCCTCATTCGGTCTTTCCCTCTAGGCTCTCGCTCCTCACCACTCTCTCTGCAAGCGAGGCTGACATCCCGTTCTCGCAGTTCACCGTCGTGATCGTCTCCTTCACTCGCGTCGACACTCTCCTCCAGATCGCCCAAAATCTCCAGCGTTCGATCTACGTCAAGGAGATCCTCCTCGCCTGGAATGATTTCGAGGTGAGTGGCGCAGCGCTTCCGCCGGCGACGCCATGCTGATTCATGTGCGCAGGTACCTTGTCCGACGGAGCTCGTTACGCTTCCCTGGGTGCGCTGTCTTCCTCAGGTTGCGAACCTTGTTCACAATAGGTTGGTTCTTTTGACCAAGTCGCGCGAGATGTCGGACTGACCTCGCGTCTTCGCAGCTTCCTCGTCTGGCCGGAGGTGACCACCGAAGCCGTCCTGCACTACGACGACGACGTGCGCTCCTCTCCCATCCCCCGCGAATATCCAGTACTGAAGAATTTCGCTTCGCAGCTCCTCGCTCCTCTCGAAGACCTCGAAGCAGCGTTCCAAATCTGGCGCCGTCACCGCGATCAAGTCCTCGGCTTCGAACCTCGCTTGATCGTCTGCGATGGTGATGCGAGGTCCGGCGGTCCAGAGGTCACGAACAAGCGCCCAACAGACTGCCACTACCGTTTCCAGCTCGCCGGAGGACATTTCGACCTCGTCGTGCGTGCATTCCTCCCTCCCTCTCTCGTGCGGGACTAACGACGTCCACAGACCGGAAAGCTCTTCTTCGTCTCCCGAACCATCATGCAAGCCTACTCCTCCCACACTTCCCTCCTCGCCCTCTCCACCCACTCCCCCTGCGAAGCCCTCGGCATCTCCTTCCTCGCCGCCCACGCCCCCTCCCTCTTCTCTCCCCGCCCTCCCCTCCTCTTCAAAAGCAACCTCACCCAACTTCATTCCGCTTTCTCGAGCGAGATTTCGCGCGACAAGGCGTGGGTAGAGAAGAGGCATGAGTGCGTCCAGAAGCTCGTCGAGATGTTTGGTAGGAGGCCGGGGAGGCAGGAGAGTTTTTATGAGATGGATCGGGTGAGGAGGAGGGTTTATAAACTGGGGGTTAGGGAGTGGTTGGGGAAGGGGTGGTGTTCGGATGCGGGAGGTTCGAGGGAGTGTAGGAGTCCGTGAAGCAAGTGTTGGTTCGTAGATGCTTCCTTGTTTCGTTCGCCTGCGTGTGTTTTTGTATCCTCCTTGCGGTGTGGATCCCTTACAACTGCGTTCGTGAGTTCGAGCGAAGCTGGGGAGTCCAAGTCGGAGGGACAAAGGGATAATCCAGGTCACGCTCCTTTCTCTTCTAGCCGCCTCTCGCAGACGTCAACCTGAAGCGCTGCTTCTGTCTTCACAATGACCAGACAGCCTGTTAGAGTGCGTGCTCCCAGTCGTCTGCCCCCTCGCTGGCAGACACCCTCTCCGCCAGTCGCTGACGCAGTTCTCCGATACAGGCCTCAGCTCGTCCCGCCCCAAGGAACGACACCGTCGATGATCTCGTAGCAAGTGTTGCCAATCTGGCCGTGGTGATACATTCCCTGCAGACAGTGAGCTTCGCAACCTCCTGGCGCAAACGCAGCTGACGTTCTCACCGCAGGACAGCGGCTTCACTGCTGGTGAGGACTCGTGCCGTGCTTTCCACTGCTCCAGAGGCTCATCTGCTTCGCAGACGACCTCTATGACCTCCTCGTTCGACAGAAGAAGCCTTTTTCTTTGTTGGCGAGGCCGACAGCCGTTCCACTGCGCTCGCACTCGCCTTGCTGCGTGGATCCTTCGACGGTGTCCACGCGTCTTCCTACACACACGCCTCCTCTGGTCTGGAACACCTTGGAATTGGATCGGGAAGTTGAGAAATCCCTTGGACGTGCAGAACTCAACGGCAAGCTTCTGGGAGCGTCGTTGCAAGGTGCGGTGTTTTGGGATCCCCGCTCGCGCACGCCTTTACTTACGCTCACTTGCAGGATACGGCAGAGTGACTCTCGTCCAACAAATCCGATCGCTACGCAAGTACATCAGCTCGGAGGCCCGACACAGGGAACGCGCGAACGTTCACGTCGGCCGCCTCAGCCACCAGTGCGACGCGACGCACTTGGAGCGCTTCTACGCCGGACGATTTACCACCATCGATGCACCGACTTCAAGTATCACTTGGTTCCAGTGCCCGTGGTCGGACGACAGGACGCGCCGGACGGCTGAGCTCCTGCGTCGATTCATCGATTGTGCACTCAACATCCAGGAGGAAGGCGACCTCGTTCTCATCGGGATCACGGAGCACAGTCGCTACTTTGACGAGTACCTATGGGAGTCGTTCGTCGCGGACAGCCAGCGCGTCGGCTTCGCCTACTTGGGCAACACGAAGTCCTTGATCGGCAGCCTCCTCTTCGCTGGCTACACGCATTCGGGCGCTTCAAACATCCACGATCTCATCATCGAGGATCACACAACTGCAGTCTTCCGGTACGTCGGAATTCAGGCGCGGCAACGCGCTCCGAGCTGACCATGTTCTCGAGCAGTAGGCGACCACTGGAGAGGACTCCTGCGCCACGAAGACGCTGAGGAGTGAATCGATTGCTGAGGTTTCGCACTCGCTGCTTTGCTGACTTTGATTGCGCAGGACGGAGCGTCAAAATGCTGGAGAAGGAAAAGTGGAGGGTTTGGTCGTTTGCGATGGGGTTGGAGGAAGGGCGGTGGATGAGCGAGGGTAAGCATCTGGGTTCGCGAGGTACGAGAACGAGAGGGAGAGAGATCCTTGAGAGAGATCCTCGAGTGCGGAGTGAGCGACCGAGGTTCGGAGGCGAGTTGCTGGCGCGTTGAGAGGAGTGTCCGACTCGCTGCAGGCTGAGAAGCAGGCAGTACCAGCGCAGGCAGTCCTCGGTTCACCTCCATCACCCCCCAGCATCTCGCACATCAGGTTGGCCCAGCAGAAAGAAGAGCAGCGTCCAACCTCGACCCAGGTACAAGCAGTCCCCAGCTCCCCTCCACCTCCCCTCCACCCCCCTCGACACGCCCATCCTGCGGAAGGTCTGAGCCCCGAGCCTACGCACCAAGCAGTCCCTCGCATCCTCCCACATCAGCTCGGCCAATCCAGCAGAAAGAAAGAGCAGCATGGCGCCTCGAGCAGTCCCCCATCCGCCTCCGTCCGCAAGCCTCCCTCACAACCAAATCTTACACCCAGTCGTCCCTACTCCATCCCCTTCCTAATCCTCCCCAACAGCATCTCGACCCTCCCTCCCAACTTGGGCTGCCCCCTCGCCCCCTTCTTCCCCCACTCCCTCCTCTCCCCCTTCTTCTTCTCCCTCAACTTCTCCACCTCCTCCTCCGTCAATCGAGGCCTCTTGACCGGCATCGGCAGAGCGTCCGCCCGCGGCGGAGGTTGGGAACGCGGTGCAGGTCCCTTGGGCTTCCTCTGCCTCCCCTTGCCCTTCCTATCCTCCTCGCTGCTCTCCTCCTCACTCTGCACCTCCTCCCGCTCCTCCTCCTTCCCTGCCTCCTCCTCGACCTCGGGACCCCGTCGTTGAGCCCCATGAACAGGCTTGACGACCTTCCTCCTCCTCACCCCCAACTCTCCCCCGTTCGCTCCAGTCCCTTCGTCCCCGTACCCCTCCGCCGCCAGATCCTTGTGGTACGATTTCTTGAGCTTGGCTTTGTGGATCAGGGTCGCTTTGATCTTTTGCGCTGCGAGCAAGCTGGGGGTTAGCTGGGGTGGAGCAGGGAGGGGAGGGGACGGACTGTGGCCTTGGTAGGTGCCCTTGGCGAGCTTGGGACCGAGGCGGAAGCCACCGGATTTCTTGTCCTGCGGGCGGGGCTTGGAGGACATCGGGAGGGTGGGTTTGGGAGGGAGCAAGGGGAGAAGGAGCTGCAAAACCTCGAAGGTCGATTTTTGGCTCTCTCTCGATTTTTGCAGCAGCTTCGAGGATGCTTGTAGCAGTAATTCCAGAGTGTACAGAACGCCTTGAAACGCCTTCGAAGAAACAGTTGGAAAAGGAAGAAAACGAACGGGATTTGACGGCGGAGAAGTCAAACTGCTGTCGTGCTCGACGCCCTCTTGCGCCTTAACGTCTTACGCCAGATCCAGATCTCACTCAGCAACCGCCTCTTTCCACTCCCCGAACACCTTCCTCTCCTTCAGTCCAGCCTACCACCCTCGAGCGACGCCAGCAAAGGACGCACTCGAGACCAGCGAAAACAGGTCAGTGGCGTACCCTCCCTCCCTTGCCTCTCGAGACCGGCCTTCCCACGGGGGCGACCGGACCACGTGGTAGATAGAACGGCGTGCAAATGGGGGAGGAGCGCGAGCAGTCCTGCAGTTGGACGTGGCTTGGGGGTGCAGAGGGGGCGGTTGTAGACTGGTCATGACGGTCGACCGACGGGTGTCGACGACGAGCTGGGGATTGGCTGGGAAAGCGTATTCGCCACTGCCAGGAGACCTTGACCAAGTCCCAGTGGTTGGCGTCGAGCTTGCTGGAGTGCTCGAGAACTGCGTCTCGTGATACACCCCAGGGCTTATCTCGCTTCGAGGACTCCTCACTGACTCTCTTCGCTGCCCCCTACAGTCACTCTACCCTCTTGGACCGACCTGCGAACTGTACCACCCCTAGCGAACGAGTGAGTCCGACTTGCGCTTCGTGGGCAGCTGTCCGGTGGAGCCGTCGGGAGATCGTTGTGCGGGGACCTGGTGGCGGCCAGGGATCCCAATGGGTTGGCAGGGCAGGAGTGGATGGCTCTCGCAGGACTACACGCATCCAGAGGAGAGCGCGAGGGGAGCTCCTCGTCTCGCAGAGGAACGACCTTCGCGCGGTCGGTCTCCCGCCGTCCACCCACCACCTTCTCCCAACGACAGAGCATCCACTGACGATTGAATCCCCTGCAGAACCACTTTCCCAGCATGGACGCACCGCGCTCTCCCTCCCTCATCCCCGGTGACCACCTCAACTTCTCCTTCAGCACCTCTCCTCCCCCCGCCCCCACCCTCGCCCTCCCCTCCTGCTCGACCTCCATCTCTCCGACCCTCTTCTCCCCTTCCTCCGCCTCGACTCACTCCATATCCCAGTCCATCTCCCAGAACCTCGGCCCCGGGTCCCCTTCACTCGTCCAGGACGACCCTATGGACGAGGACTCGTGCTTGGGAGGGAAGCGCTCGGCGGGGGAGATGGAGGAGGACGTGCAGAGGCGTGGGCCGCCTGAGTCGGATACGCCTGGTGGGGACTGCAAAAGTCTCTGCGTGAGGCATCAGCGGATGGCGAACGGCGGAACCAACCTCATGCTGCAAAAGGTGCGTTCTCTCCCCCCTCCCTCTCCTCCCGAAAGCTAACCCCCCCGCTCGCAGTCGCTCGAGAACCTCTCTCCGCACGACCAATCCGCCGTCAACACCATCTGGTCCCTCTTCTCCTCCTCCCCCTCCCGTCGTCGCCTCCTCATCCTCCAAGGCCTCCTCACCATCGCCTGCCCCTCCCAACTCACCTTCCTCCAAGACATGCTCACGCTCGAAATGCGTCTCGACCCTCTCGCCGTCCTCCCGCGCGAAGTCTCGCTCAAAGTCTTTGGCTACCTCGATGCCATCTCGCTCGGACGTGCGGCGCAGGTCAGCAAGAGCTGGAAGGGAATGGCGGACGACGACTTGCTCTGGCGAACGATGTGCGAGCAGCATATCGAGCGCAAGTGCGAGAAGTGCGGGTGGGGATTGCCGTTGCTCGGGGAGAGGAGGAGGAAGGCGCGAGGAGCGATCAATGCGCTTCCGGCGCGAGCGGTGGAGAAGGCGTCGAGGGAGTCCGAGGCTCGACGATTGGCCAATCCCGACGTTCTACTCGACCCTAGTCTTTCGCCCTACCGCGGTCCTCAGAACCTCACCTCCCTCGTCGGTACCGAACTCTCCCAAGGTCCTCCCTCCGCCTCTCTCCCTTCTACCGCCGCCGCGATCCACCAGCACCTCGCCTCGACCTCCTCCCTCCCCCTC
>JANGFH010000656.1:0-10481 GCA_025758715.1 Glaciozyma martinii | reverse complement strand
TTTGCCCCAAGGGTGGGAGCAGAACGCGAGGAGTGGGCCGGAGCGAGGTTCCAGCGAAGCTCTTCGCAATTTGCGCCTCAATCATCAAGCCACCCCTGCGAGACCAGCCGCGAACGAGCAGAAAAGAAGCAGTGCAATCCAAATAAACGGCACACAGCGCAAACCAAAGTATGGCAGCGCACCCCTCACCACCGCACCCCTCACCACCCCGCCGCCGTGTCTCCCTCCCCTCCCAGCCAACCTCCCGCCTCTGCCAGGAAATCATCCGCCGCCTCCCCCGTGTACTGATCAAAGCTGAAGAGCGCCGAGAAGTCGTACCCCAGATCGGCGCCGTTCCATCCCGATGTAAGATCCATCGAGGGGACGCCAGCATCGTCGCCAAAGTCGAGAGGATAGGCTGCTTGAGTCGGGGATCCGACCGCCGAGTGCTGGGTCGAACGGATATGGCCAATGAGCTTGTGGAGGCGTGCGGAGAGGTGCGATGCGAGAGAGGCTCTGAAAAGAGGTGGTCAGGGAGACGCGCAAGGAGAGCGTGAGAACGGAACGGACCTATGCAACTGGGCCTGGCCGATGATCTTGAGGGTGTCTGCGACGTTGCGGCAGAGAGCAATGGCAGCGGCCTCATCAACCTCGTCATCGTCGCTGATCTCCATGCGAATGAGCTGCGCAGGACGAAGTAGGTCAGCGAAGCCCGAATGAACGACGCCGGAGAACGAGGCGACGAACCCTGAGCAAAAGCGTTCCTCCATAGCTGCAGAGGAAGAAATCAGTCAATTTTGTTTTGCAAGAGCGACGGCGAGAAGAACACCACTCACGCCATGTTGATCGCCACAAAGTTCGAGGCGTAGCGGAACGAGGGATTCGGCCAACTCACCGCCAGAGAGGCGACGGTCGCAGCAACTCGTCGGCATTCCTGAAGCACCGGCCTCGAAGGTCCAGGAAATCGCAGGCTGAAGAGCATCGCGATGATTTGCGTGTTGTAAAAAATGATCTGCACGAATTGAGCTGAGAGTGGAGGTGAGTTTGCAACCTCGAGTGAAGAGGGCGGAAAGGACGAACGAGGGTACTTGTAGACAGCTTGCCACGAGTCCAGCTCCGCCTTCCACAGTGAAGTGAATGTATCACGATCGTTGTAGAACGAGGAAGGAGCGCGATCAAGTGCGCGAGACTGAAGGGAGGGCATCAGCTGTTGCGTTTCCGCGAAGCTCGCCCGCAGGACTCACGAGGATGCGTCGCAAACTGACCGTCGCGTGCAGATTGTACTCTGGATCTAGCGGATCGGCAACGAGCGTCTCCGGAACACCTGGCACGAAAGCGACGATCAGCAAGGCCTCCAGGAGGAGAAGCGGGAGACAAACCTCGAACCGCCGTGTACGCGTTGAGACTTCCAGATCGTCCAGTCTGCACGCTCATCCTTAAAATCCGTCAGCTCCTCGCGCCACTTGATCAGGAGCGGAAAGAACGTGCGAGATCTCCGCCGTGTAGACCAGCTGCCACGTGCGTGCCGCATCGGCGTCCAGAAGGCCCAGCATCTCGGCGGAAAGAGCTTGACCTTTCGAGCGATCCATCTCCTTGTCGAGCTGAATCTCAGTCGCGATGCGTCTGCGAGCTCGATCAGCACCAACTCCCAGCACCAGATGAATCCCCGACGCACATCGCTTGCCCAAGCCAGCCCCAGCTGCGCAACAACGTCAGTTCAAACCGCAAAGTGATTGTCAAAGCCCTGTCGCCGCGCACCTCCTGTCCTTGCTCCAGCTCTCGACCGGGCTTGCCCAATGGGTCATGAAGCAGAACGCCTGCACAATCTCGACACTCTTGTACCCTCCCGTAAAGACGCGCACGCTGAGCTTGACGGCATGATCCGAGAGGGGCTGGAGGATGTCGCCGCTGAGGGGGCAGAACATGGCTGCAGTCGCGCAAATGGCCGTGCTGAGGAAGGGGGATTCGGAGCGAAGGTAGGTCGAAGTGTGAAGGGCGGAGTTGAGGTGCCAGAAAAAGGGTCGGAGATGCGTAAAATAGCTGTTGCGGGGCGTTAGCTCTCGCAAGCAGAAGAGAAGGAGGAATGCACCGCACAGATCAAGAAGTCGTTCAAAGTCTGCGAGGGTGAGCAGGCCGAGGTTGACGGGGTCGAGAGAGAGGTCCGTATCGGGGTGCGTGGGGTTCAAGTCCGATCCAAAGTAGCGATCTGGGCGAGGAGCGGCGGGGTGAGGGTAGTCCAGGAGAACTGCGGTCGACGAGTAGTGCGCCAGGATCTCCAGAGGTGTTCCAAGGCCCTCTACGCCGACGACTGGCGGCTCAGGACGGGACACCGGTACTCCGGAGGAGACGAGCTGGTACGCTTGTGGTTCCAGCGCGCTGATGTTCTGGTTTTGGGCGAGAGGAGAGAGGACCGCGTCGAATTGGAAGGGGAGGTCAAGCGGAGGACTGGTTGGCGGCTGCGGGGTGACTTCGAGGCTGTGGAGGGCGTCCTCGATGAGAGAGTACGCATCTTGGAGCAAGGTCGTGGTACTGGAACGGCTCTGTTAGCTTCTTCCTCGCAAAACGCGCTTAGCACGCACCTGGTCGGTCCCTTCTTCCTCCCCCGCTTCCCGTAGGCCGAGTACGAGCAGTCGGCGCCGCTCCCCTTGCACCTGCCACAGGTGGCTCCGTTCTCCCCATCGCACTTTGATTTGATCTGCGCCTCCCATTAGCTTCAGCTTAGCCAGTTGCCGGCTCCCACGCACCCTTCGACAAGGGTCACACGCGCCAACGCCAGGAGCAGCCCCCGGAACCTTCCTCCTTGATGGACGACTGTCGGCTGCCGTGAGGAGTGCTGCGACGACGTCCTTCGCACGAGCTAGAGACTGAGAGGCGCTGGAGAGTTGGGAAGTGGCGGCGACGTCTGTCGAGGAAGGGAGAGAGTCGAGGGCGCCCGGAAGTGGGGCAGCGGAGGAGGAGGGAAGGCGGCGGGAGGGGGGGCAGAAGGCCGTTGAGGTACTGGCTACTGCGTTCGTGTAGCTGATGCCCGAGTTCATCGCTGACTCTGTCTTGCTCGTCGCGAGCTGGTCCAGGAAGGGAGGAGGACGAGGTGCGCGCGCGCGCTCCCGGGACGTCGAGATCCTCGCGTCGATTTGGGCTCTCTCCCTTCGACCAGACTCTTGCAAACGGGCGCCGAATGCCTGAATCGCCTAGCAGTACTCCATTCTCAGCCGCTAGCCACCCCGTATCGCCGTTCCTCGCCCTCGTCGCTCCCGTCACCCTCCTCGCTCTCCTTTCTCTCTCGACTTTCTCGGCGAGATCCAGGGACAACAAGGGCCTTGAAGCAAGAGCGGACGAATGGGGCGCAGCTGCGGGAGGCGTGGGTGGAGCTGAAGAGGAGGGTGAACCAGGGAAGCTCGAGGGGGAGAGGACTGAGGAGGTCCTGCCGTTCAACGGGCTGGCGTGGGCTCTGGACGGGATGCGCGTCGTCGTGGGTTCAGGACTGCTGATGCTTAGCGTAGCCAAGCTTCTCGTGGGAGATGGGGGTGATCCCTGGCCGACGGTGTTTGATTCTGGGTTGTTGTTGTGCGCCGTGCGTGTTTCCTCCGCTCGCTGCTCCTCAACTGACGCCCCCGCGCCTGCACAGATCTACCTGGTCATCAGCGCTCTGGCAACTGTAGCTCTCGCCGGTGCAAGGTCAGCTGTTCGACTTCAGCACGCTGTTATCTCTCCAACCCTGCTCCTTGCGACCGCTATTCCGAATGTGCGTCTTTGGTTCCTTTGCCTCGCTGGTTGTCTAATCTGCGTCGCGCAGGTTCTTCCATTTGTTTCGAACAATCCTCCCCCAGTCACGACATTCCAAACTCTGGGAATCGCTCAAGTTGGCCTCTGCGGACTCCTCGTTGGTCTCCTCCTTTCGACACCTCCCCATTGGTCGCCTAAACTCGCTGGAGTGAGTCTTCCTCCCAGAGACAGCACCTTTGTCTGACGTAGTTTGAACAGGCATCGCCGAACCCTTCCCAAACCGCCTCTCCGATCTCCCGTCTTCTCTTCCTGTTCCTCGACCGCCCCATGCTGCGATACTACCTCGACCCGACAGCTCGTCCGTACCCATCCCTCGTACCTCCACTTCCCGACATCCTCAACACCGTATACGTCGCCTCAAAACACCGCTGGAACAGCGGTAGTGGAGGCCTCCTTCGCTTCCTCCGGATCTACAAGCTCGAACTCGCCAAGATCTTTGCTTTCGCAACGCTGTGGATCCTCGGAGTCTTTGCCGCTCCCCTCTCAATGAACCTGGTACGCAGACTAGCTTCCATCTTCCCAGCGAGCGCAGCCACTCATCCCGTGCACGCAGCTCCTCCGCTACGTCCAAGATCACACCTCTACGACTGTCTCTCCCTTCCTCTTCGCCGTCGGGATCTTTCTCTCCCCGCTCCTCGCATCCGTCGCGTACCAAAATGCGCTGTTCCGAGTCGCGCAATTGGGCTTGCGACTGCGAGCTTCGCTGGGGCAAGCGGTTTATGCGAAGCTGTTGCGAACGAGGGAGGGAGGAGGAGGATCGAAGGACGGAGCTGGGATTGGAGGAGGAGGCGAGGCTGTGGGCAGGGTCAACAGTGCGTCTTTCTCCCAGCTTTCGGGACATCGTGCTGATCACGAACGCAGATCTCGTCGGGACGGACATTGACACGATCACTGCCTCCCTCGTGCGGAGTCTCCCTAGCTCTGGTCAGATCTCAGCTAATGGCGTTTTTTGCAAGCAGGAAACCTCTCTCCAGCTCTTTGGCGTTCCTCCCAAGCTCATCATCTCCCTCATCTTTCTCTACCTCCTACTCGGCTGGAGCGCTTTCGTCGCTCTCTTCACGATCATGGCCTTTGCTCCCCTTTCCGTCAAGGTGTCAAAGAGCTACGGTAAAGTGCAGGAGGAGATCATGAAAGTGTGTTGCTCCAGCTACTCGTCTGCCGCTGGAGACTGATGAGGAGACTTCTCAGGCAACTGATCGCAGGGTTACGCTGATGGGAGAAGTGCTGTCGTCGATTCGGATCATCAAGATGTTTGCGTGGGAGAAGGCGACTCTCGCGAAGATCTCGGCGAGACGGCAGGTCGAGCTTGATCGCATCAAGAGGCGTGCGAAGGTCTTTGCGTGCGTCCTCCTCGTCTGCCGGCTCTCGTAGGGCCATCGCTGATGCTTTCGGACAGCGGGATGATGCTCCTTTCGACTGGCGTTCCGACCTGCGTCACGCTCACTACCTTCGCGGCCTACATCTTCGCGATGAAGCGCCAGTTGACCTCATCGACGGCCTTCACTTCGCTCGCCCTCTTCTCCCTCTTGCGCGAAGCAGTCAGTGAGTCCCTCGCCTGCATTTCGACCGTTTATGGATCCTAATCCGACCCCGCCCAGTCTCCTCGACCTACCTTCTCTCCGCCTTCATGCGCGCGCGTGTCTCCCTCGACCGCATCAACAGCTTCCTCGCCGACACTGAGGAGATCGACGAGTCTTTTTCCGAGGACTCGACGAGCGAGAACATCGAGATCAAAGCTGCTGAGTTCCAATGGTCGCGATACGACTCGAACGGCTTCGTCCTGGAGATCGACGACCTGGTCTTCCCCGCTGGAAAGCTTACGCTCGTCGCGGGAGACGTCGGGAGCGGAAAGAGCGCGTTGCTCTATGCGCTTTTGGGGGAGATGCACCTGAAGGCTGGGTCGGTGAGATTCCCTGCGGAGGCTTCGACTTCGTACGCTGCGCAGTCAGCGTGGCTCCAAGGTCTTGCTTCCTTTTCAGTTCCCGTTTGGCTTGAGACTGACGCTTAATGCAGATCAATCCGTGCGCGAGAACATCCTCTTTGGCGAGCCTTACGACGAGGACCGGTACTGCCAAGTACTGTTCCAGTGTGCGCTCGAGTCGGACCTGGAGATCCTTCCGGACGGCGACCTCACCTCTGTGGGCGAAAAGGTCCGTTCCTTTCTCCTTCTCTCCTCGGTCACATCGAGTTTCGCAATCTAACTTCGCTGCTTGCTGCAGGGACTTTCGCTTTCTGGGTCCGTTCTTCCCCCTTCACTGCCGTTCTGACCGCCCTCGCTAACGTCGCTCGCAGCGGGCAGAAGCAACGCATCGCGCTGGCACGGGCAGTCTACTCGCGGTCGAAGATTGTCCTTCTCGACGACGTGCTCAGCGCCGTAGACAGGTGTGTCCTGTTCCAGTGCGAGTGGACTTGCAACCTAACTCGCTTCCTTGCAGCAACACGGTCTCGCATCTCGTAGAGCATTGTCTCAACGGCGAGCTCCTCCAGGGACGCACCGTCGTCCTCGTCACGCACTTTGTCGACCTCTGCGTTCAGCGGCTGGAGGAGTGCGAACTCGTCGTCACTCTCGCAGACGGCCGGATCCAACGTCACTCCCATCCTGCTCTCCTCTCTCCCGAGGCTCCTCGAATGCGCCGAAGTGGATCGAGCACGTCGCAGCGGTCGAAGGCGTCGTCTCTTTCGAACGAGAAAGCGGGCGGTCCTGCGAAGGGGGACGAGGACGACGAGCTCAAGGTCTCCTGGGCGGTGTACCGGCAGTACTTTGCGGCGATGGGAGGATCACTCTTCTGGATCTCGTACGCGGTCGTCAACCTAGTCGCGCACGTCTTCATGCAATCCCAGGTGCGTGCCCCGTGAGGATTCCTTCCAGGACTTTGCTCACGGCTCCGTGCAGGGCTTCTGGGTCGGACGCTGGGTCAACGCCGCCGACCGCGATACTCGCGCCGCCTTCTACTTTGGCTGCTACGGTGGTATCCAGCTCGCCACTGCCGTTTCGCTCACCGCCATGTACCTCGCCTTGATTTTCGGAGCTCTTCAAGCTTCGCGCAAGCTCCACAGTCGGCTCGCCACCAGCATTTTTAGCGCACCGCTTCGCTTCTTCGACTCGACGCCTATGGGCAACATCATCGCACGCTTCAGCAAGGACACGGAGACAGTCGACACCGAGATTGTGGAGACTACTCAGCCGGTCTTCGATTACAGCGTGTGAGTTGGATGCTCGACGAGGCTTGTTGGGCTGAGGCTGACGGTTTTGAATGCAGCCAAGTCCTCTTCGTAGCGAGTAAGTCGTCTCTCCTTTGCAGCTGTCGCAGCTGCTCACCCAAGCTTCGACAGTCATCATCTCGATCATCCTGCCCGTCTTCCTCTTCCCAGGTGCGCCCTCTCGTCTCCAGACCTGCAGGTGCTCGCTCGCTGATGAATCAAAAGCCCTCGCGATCGCGTTTGGCTTCTACCTGATAGGGCGAATCTACATTCGCAACGCTCTCTCCGCCAGGAAGCACGTCGCGGGAGCTCGTTCGCCTCTATTCTCGACCCTAGGCGACACGACAAGTGGCGCAGTCACGATTCGAGCCTTCTCTCGCCAGCGAGATTTCGCTTCGACTTATCGAACGCAAACCGATACCTACAACAAGGTGCGCTCGCTCTCTCAACCACCAGCCAGTGCTGATCGCGCTTGTTACAGTACCAGCTCCACGAGCTCAGCCTCAATAGGTGGCTCGAGGAACGCAGTGATTTCGTTGGCGCCATGGTCTCCTTCATCGTCGCGCTACTCGCCCTGCGCGCTGGGATCTCGAGCGGAACGACTGGGTTTCTCATCTCAACTGGTCTCGAGTTCACCTCTCGCATCCTCTTCGTCGTTCGCGCCATCAACAAGAACGAGCTTTCGCTCAACTCTGCCCATCGCATCCTCCAGTACTCGAAAATCGAGCAGGAGGCACAACCTACGAAGCGATTGGAACCTCCTGCGTCGTGGCCTCATGCGGGCGAGATCACCGTGAGTTGCGAGGGAACCTGGTCGCATCCCCAAACTGACACTCGTTTCCAGTTCACCAACTACTCGGCGCGCTATACGGCTGATTCGGCCGACATCCTTCGCGGCATCTCGTTCACGATCATGGCAGGCGAGCGGATTGGCATCGTCGGCGCAAGTGGGTGCGGCAAATCAAGTCTCGGTCAGTCCCTCGTTCTCGTTCTTCCTCGCTGTCTGCTCATTCCCTCATTCCTTGCAGCACTTTCGATCCTTCGCTTCCTTACTCAGAGCAGTGGCTCAATCAGTATCGACGGACTGGATCTCGAGCAAGTCAACTTGGAAGCCCTTCGATCTCGCATCACCTTGATCCCGCAAGTGCGTTGTTCTCTCCGCGCTCCTCCTCTTCCAGTGTCTGACCTTTGGCCAGGATCCAACCCTCTTCGCTGGAGATCTAAGATCGAACCTCGATCCAAACGACGAGTGTGACGACGCAGATTTGTGGATCGCTCTTCAGCGAAGCAAGTTCAGCGGAGAGGGAGCGGAGGGATCTCGCGGCGCCAACGGGTTATCCCTCGACACCCAAGTACAGAGCTCGGGGGCCAACTTCTCTCAAGGTGCGCTTTCTCTTTGGCTTGTGGCGTAAGATGCTGACGTTTGGCGAGCAGGACAGCGTCAGCTACTCAGCCTTGCGAGGGCGATGGTGCGGAGGTCAAAAATCATCATTCTTGACGAAGCGAGTCAGTCTCCCTTTCCACTCGCCATGCTCTGCGCAGAGACTGAAGCTTTCCACCTCTCACAGCTGCCAGCCTCGACAATGTTACCGACCGAGTCGTGCAGGACGTGATTCGCCGCGAATTCTCCAGCGCGACCATGCTCACGATCGCGCATCGCCTCGGTACGTTCCTCGTGGGACTGGAGCTGCGAGGGAGATCGCTAATGTTTGGGCTTCCAGAATCAATCATGGACTTTGATCGCGTCCTCGTACTGCACCAAGGCGAGATTGCGGAGCTCGAAACCCCAAGCGCCTTGTTGGACCGGCCGAACGGTGTCTTTCGTGGGATGGTGGAAGCTACGGGGAACTGGGAGAAGCTGAGCGGTTTGGCCAAGAAGAAGAAGGAGCAGTAGATTAATTGTTATGCTATTCCTATCGCACGAGGAGAAGCACCTGGGAATCGAGACTTCGCACGAGCAAAGCGGGAACGCGAGGGTCAGGACTTTTGCGTGAATCTTCTACGTTCCAGTAAGTCATCAACGTCGCAAAACAGGTCTGGTCTAGCCAGCCGGTCAAGCTTGCGAGGAGAGGAGGAAGCGGAAGCAGGCCCCGAACTGCGAGGAGCCTCGCTTGAACCTCGCTCCCGCCCACTCGTGCTCCCACCCTTGGGGCAAAGCTTTAGTGCTGTTCCTTGGAGGCTTCAAACATTCAAAGCGAGCAGAGGAGAGCAGCATGAATCAGCACCCATCAGGAAGGAGGATAACGCGACGTGCGAGGAATGCTGGAGAGCTTGCAGCAGGAAAGGGGGAGAGTTAACGCAGACCCAGCAGAGTCGGGGTCACCGAGAATGGAGCCACGCACTCTGCAGAGAGTGACCGTTCGTAGAACAGCTGGAGCGAGGGAGACCCAGCCAGCGAAGAGGGTGCTTCCGACAACAGGACCTAGGTGGCGTGCCTCTCTGGAGACGCGAGTACGAGAACGAGAGGAATTCAGGTGGGGCTGTCGACTACATTCCTCGGCTTAAAGTTGTGGGATGGCTTGCGGAAGGAACGAACGAACGAGCGAAGAGTGAACTGACAAACGGTAGAAGAAGGGAAAAAGTGAGGGGTGAGGGGAGAAGCCGTCGACGGGAGAAACTCGGTTCAAGATGAAGCGACGGGCACTGACAGGCCTCGTTCAACTAATCTGACCGCGGGATTGTCTCGTACACGAGCAAATGCGCTGGGAACAAGGCTGCGAAGGCCTCCTTTGTCCGTGTTATGTCCTGTACCCGTTTTTTGCCCTGTATTTCAACACAACGGGTTCTTAGTGTAGCGGTTATCATCCAGGCTTTCCATTAGAGAGCTGCCTGGGACAGGGGTTCGACTCTCCTAGGACTCATTTTTTTTTTCGCTGCCCTGCAAAGCTCAAACAGCCAGTTTGAGCTGTCCGCGCATGACAGAGGCTCAGGGGGAAGGATAATTGATCTGGGGGACGTTGATGCGGAGACTGGACCCGCTCTGCGAGGAGGAAAGATCCCTCGCAGCTCTCGCTCTCCCGTCAGACCACGGTCCGTCACTCCTTGTGAGACGTGGAACCCTCTAGCGGCTCTGTCCTGGGGGGGAGTGATCACGTATCGTCACAGCCCGTATTGCCCTCGCTCTCAAAATGAAACTGTTGCAAAGGAAAGTCTGCTGTCCATCAGCGCCGGGCGGAGAAGACGTAGAACATGTGAAGCCTACCGAGTTGACAGTCCCTGTTCGCGTCCAGCCGTTATGAATCATTATCCAAACCTCCCCGTCACTTCCACACAGTCGTCCTCGCTTCCTCTTTACACAACCTTAGCACACTCACGCTACCCCCATGCTCTCCACCACCACCACAGCAGCCACAGCAGCCGGAAGAGGTCTTGATCCTGCCAACGTCCGGTCCGACCTTGTGGTGTGGTGCTGGCGAGCGCCGAGGAGTTTGAGAAGATGTGGCGGGGCGGAAGGACGATTTGTGAGGGTCAAGCTGGAGAGACTGGTCCCTCGTGTGTTCACGACGGGGTTAAATGAG
>JANGFH010000651.1:296-25307 GCA_025758715.1 Glaciozyma martinii | reverse complement strand
GTCTGCGAGTGAGCGAGTAACTGGAGGGGGAAGTCTGGGGGGGAGCAGAGAGCCTCTTGGACTTGGAGCCAAAATCGCGTCCAGGGCAAAGGCTCCGAGAGAGTGGGCTCAGTTTGGTTCTCTCCAGGCTGGAAATTGCTTGTACTCCTGAACAGGTAGACTCGTTCCTAATAGCAACGGATCAATCACAGCGTTGGGCGAGTAGCCAGACTCAGAGAGAAAACTCGAGCTCGACTTGACTTTGGCCAAAGAATCGAGACTAGAAAGTTACTTACTTTCTAATTCGAGACTACAACTTTTGTTAACTTGTGGTGGTCAGTCAACCTCCTCCGATTTCAACTTTAATTGCAGTTCCTGAACGCCCAGCTCCAGAATCTTCGTACGAGCTAATTTAGAAGTCGTAAGGACAAAGTCGAGTGGCCCAGTTTTGGTCCTTTTTCCCGCCCCAGTCCCTCTTCGCCCCAGTCTCTGTTCGCCACTCACCACTCACGCCACCCTCGCAGCGAGGCGCCCACCCAGCTCAGAACAGTACCCTCGCCGACCCCGTCGCTCCCAGCTGCCCAACTCGACTAGCTAGCGCTTACCCCGCAAGAATGGATCCAACCGGCAAGGCGACGAGGGCAGCTCGGTCGAGGCAGGCTTGCGCGGCGTGCAAGCAGACCAAGCAGGTGAGCACGTCTCGGAGTGCCACAGGAGGGCGCTCGCCGTTGTGGAATAGCCTGGTCTGTGCCGAGCTGGGCGCAGAAGACGCATCTCACGAGCGTGCTGGGGGACCACTAGGAGCAGGGACAGAGCTAACTACGCACTCCTTTTGCAGCGCTGTGACGGTCCGAATCGTATCCCCTGCCGCCGTTGCGAGCTGTGAGTGCTCTCGTGACTGTCGTTCGCCGCCCTGGTCCTGACTCTGCTCGCACGCAGGTACGGCCTCGAGTGCGAGTACACCAGCACTGGTCCAGCACCCAAGACTGCTCTCCGTCCAGCCGTATACCCTGCTCATCCTCCCACCGCGCAAGACCCTGCCATCTCTGACCGGTCCGTCCCTCCTCCCCCTCCTTGAGCACCAGCTAACGAGGAGCGCAGACTCCGCGAGATTGCCGACCGCCTGCACTCTATCGAAGCGACTCTCGCCACGACTCACCTCTCTCCCAACCCCACTACGACCGTCTCCACCCCGTCCCTCTACCACTCGCACTCGCAGTCGCCCGAAGACTCGCACTCGCCGCACTCGCAACACGCTTCCGACACTCCTGCCCCCGCTGCGACCAACCCGCTCAGGACCGTCAACGAGACGCTCGATCTGATCGACAAGATTGAGGCGAGGACGGGCGAGCCTACGTCGGCGCAGGGATGGGGACAGCACGGGAGGAGTGCTGCGGGGAGGACGTTCAACGCGATGGCGGGACCTGATGCGATTCTTCGAGGGATCCTGAGTGTCGAAGAGTGCGAGGCGAGCTTCCAGATGTGCGTTCTTTCTCTCTTACGGGCTCCAACGACGCTGAACCGGAGCGAGCGACAGGTTCTTTGATCGCCTTGGGCCGTGGGTCGCGCATTTCGACCTCGCGAGGGACAGCCACCCTGCTGCGATGAGGGAGCGCTCTCCTCTCCTCTTCCACGTCATCCTCCTCTCGGCCGCGTACTACTTTACGGGAACTTCGGAGCGCAAAATGCACATCTACCAGGCCCTCACCTCGCTCGTCAACGAACTCGTCGCGCCCATCCTCATCTCGCCTCAGCCGTACCAACTCAACGTGCGTTTCCGTTCCGCCCTCCTTCAAACCCGCTTACTAACGCGCACGACCAGACGGACCTCGTGCGCTCGCTGGCCCTTCTCCTCCTCTACAAGCCGGTCCAATTCGCCTCGCTCTCGACCAACGGGATCGCCTCTGCCGCTCTCGCCGAACAAGCCGCCAAACTCAACAGCACGACCTCGTCCGTCCTCAGCGGCCTCATCTTCCGCACCGCGCTCTCCATCTCCCTCCCCTCCATCTGCAACACGTTCGCCAAATCGTTCGACCCCTCCTCCTCCGCCCCGCCAGAACTCATCAGCGACCTCCGACTCTGGTACTGGATCTGTATCGTCGACGCTCATGGCGCGCTCACGACCGGTCGACTCGGGAGCCTCGACATCGCTTCGACCCTCCGCACCACGCGCCTCTTTGCCTCGCTCAAACTGCAGCCGTACGACGTTCGACTCGCGGCGATGGTCGAGTTGTATGGGACGGCCAAGGCGGCCATCTCGCAGAGTGGGTTCGCGGGAGCGAGGAGGGTCCCGCCAGCAGAGTTGAGGAAGCTCAATAGGGACTTGGACGACTTTGAGGCGTATTGGAGCGCGCCGTTGAGGGAGGCTAGTAGGAGGGGAGACAGCCTCGCCTGGACGGTCGTGTCGACTTTCACCAACTTTATCAGGATCGTCGTCAACTCGTCGTGCGTCCCTTTTCGCTCGTTCAGGTGGCAGGAGGAACTGATGTGAGGACGCAGGGTCTACACACGCTGGCAGGCGGAACGCAAGGCTTTGCTCGAGCGAGGAGAGGACGGGAGGCCAGAGTTGACGTCTGAGGATTGGTCGTTCCTGCAGACGGTGGTCGATTCGGCGGAGAAGCTCATATTTTCGCTTTCGATGGAGAGTCGCACGGCGAGGGAGGCAGAGCGCGAGGTCAATTGGCCGAGTATGAGTGGGGGACCGAGGGGGAGTCTTACGCTCGATATGGAGGTCGTGGAGAGCCATCGCTTCGGAGTCGATCCGGTTACGTGCATCGTGAGTTCTCTCTCGCCTTCTTTGCGGGATGAGAGCTGATGCGTGTGTCCGCAGCTCTACATCTTTACCCTCATCCTCGTCACCAAACTCATCAACACCGTCCGTCGGCGTCGCTTTCCCCCCAAACGCGCCACTAACCACCCTTTGCAGGGACTCTTCCGCTGCGAGTTCCAAGCCCTCTCGGAAGAGTACGCTCTCGGCCTCACGCTCGACCGCCCTCAGCGCCTCGTCCACGGCGCAAAGCTCGGCGTCCTCCTCGAACTCGGCGCCTCCTTCCTCGACGCCATCGCTCCCACTCCCACCCACCCGGCCAAGAAGCACGCGCGAATGCTGAGGACCATCTTTGCCGCCGGAACGATGGGACAGAAACTCCCCGTCGAATCTTTTACCGTCTTCCCCCTCGAACGGAACCCGACCGGAGACGCCGTCTTCAACCCCGACGCCTTCCCAGGCTTCGTCAAGCCCGCCCCCATCCGCGTCGTCGATCCGCACCCTTCGAACGCCCCCGGGTACCCCGCCCCCCTTTGTCGTGCGCCGCACCACGAAGCGGGGGAAGCGCTCGCGAGCGTCTTGAACGACGTTTCGACTCCGGCCTTCTTTGGGGATGAGGCGTTCTTTGAGGCCATGGAGGTTGAGGGGGCGGGTCAGGTGGATTGGGAGGCGTTGGAGAGGAGCTTGAGGATGCCTGTTGCGGGATCTGCGGGGGTGGGAGGAGAGGAGGGGTATGCTGGGATGGGGTACTAGGGTTCTCTCGCTTGGTGTAGCTTGTGTTAGGTCAGTATGCAATTTTGTTGTCTGTTCTTGAGGAAGACTGTGCACTGGGAGGAGCGAGGGGATCGAAACGGGAGTGAGCAGGGGGAATGGAGCGAGCGAGGAGAGGAAGGTGTCGTGAGATGGTGACCAGATCGCAAGTTGCGCAGTCACGCTTCTCCAAACCCTACCTGCGACCGAGAAGAGCAGAGGAGAACAACATCGGTGCCAGCGACGGCCTTCGCACGCACGCTTAGGAAAGCAGAAGCCTCGTTTACATCTTGGACATACGCGACCCTCCATCCAAGCGAATCACTGCGCGCCGCCGTCAGCTCCCATTCCCTCAACCCCACCTCAATCAACGCACCCGATCCATTCAGCATCTGCGCGAAACTTCATCAGCTCAGCTCCACAACCGCACTCGCTGCGAAACGCACCTGGTTCTCAATCACCGCCACTGCGAGGTGAGCAAACTCGTGTGATTCTCCGAAGCGAGCTGGAAAAAGGGTGCAGGCGAGGAGACCGTCACGGACCCTGCAGTTTCGAGTTAGCTGCGTCGTAGCGAGGGAGAGAGGGACGGACTTGGGAGACGTGTTGGCTCCCATTGCGGTGGAGAAGAGCGATGGAGCGATGGCTACGACTCGGATACCTGCTCCCAATCTCGTCAGCTCGCTCGGGGAGAAACTGGACCTCGATTCGACTCACCGTAGCGCGCCAAATCCCTTGCCATGGGGAGGACCATGCCAACGACTCCCGCCTTGCTAGCAGCGTACGCTGCCTGCCCCATCTGCCCCTCCTCGTAGCTCACACTACTCACCAGGATAATCACCCCGCGATCCTGCTCCACCGGCTCTGAACGCGTGACCTTGGGAGTGGACTTGACGATCCTGCTCGCCACGAGTCGAGCGACGTTGAACGATCCGACGAGGTTGATATCGATCGTCTCGCGGAAGACATCGAGGCTGAAGGGAGTTCCCTCGGGTCCAACCGTCTGCGCCAATCAGCCCTGCCCACCGCGAGAGGAGGGGAGAGAGCGCACCTTTCCCGCCATCCCAATCCCTCCACAATGCACCACCCCACCCACGGCCTTACTCCCCCACTTGGTATCTACGACCCTGATCGCCTCAACAACATCCTCCTCACTCCGCACGTCGCACCGCACGAACGTCGCCTTGTCACTCCCAAGCTCCTTCTCCAGCGCTTCTCCCGCGTCGGTCGACATGTCGAGGATCGCAACGAACGCGCCGAGGGAGCTCAGGTGGTGTACTGTGGCGAGACCTAGGCCTGAGACGCCGCCTGTCACGTAGAAGACGTTTCCGGGGATCCTGCGCGGGGAAAGCGGGGTGAGCTGGGGGACGGAGAGCGCTGGCAACGGCGCACGCACTTCATGCTGGGTTCTGGAGGGGTTGGGAAGCTGTAGAGTGGTGCGCGGGGTTGGCAGGAGGACTGGCGACTTGGACAAGGTCAACCTTGACCCGGCGGGGCGCCTGAAAGCCGGCTCACTGCCGAGTCGCGTCTTTTGCGTCTTCAGAGCGTTCCTCGCAGATTCCTCCAGTGGAAAGCTCTCCAGTACAAGAACACAACCCAGGTGGGGTACAGCATAATATTTGCAGATGGCGGGGGTATAATTGCGAGTTGTGGTGCGGTTCCAATCGATGCAAGATGAGATGAAGTCCCAGGTCCTTCGAGCGAGGACTCATCTAAGTGCAGAGACGACAGCTTCAAAGACGAAGAAGCACACCTGCAAAACTGCGTCAGTCCTCTTCCCAACAACGCCTCCAGGGAAGCGCGAACTCACCATGTTGACCGGAATCGCTCGAAGCAACGTCGGTCCCAGTCCAGCGGTGAAGACCTTGGCGCCTTCTCCGCGGTAGGAATTGACGATCGTCGACCACGTAGAACGAAAGGGATGAGGAGCGCTCACCCCCTTCTCATCAGGCGGCAACCACGGTTCGGTCGACTGAATGCGCGTCTTGACGACGTCCATCGCGAACCTGCGCTCGTCATAAGCCCTCGTCCCCAGAGAAGAAGGAAAAGAATCGCACGTGCTTCCCCAGCCCACGATCCCCGCCGCACCTCCAGCGACCAGCAACCTCCCCCAGCCCACCTCCCTCGTCTCCGCCTCCACCTCCTCCACCAGATCCGCCTTCCAGCTCCTGTCCCTACTCCCACTCCTACAGATCGCTTCATAGGTAAGGAAATACGGCCCGTACGCCGAGTCCCGCAGGAGGGTGGCGGTTAGACCGCGGTAGAGCGAGGGAATTGAGGAGGTGCGAACAAGGTGGAGGAGGGAAGGTTGGGGAGAGGTGGGAGGGGCGGATTGTTGGAGGACTTTGAGCCGCTCGATGGGGGTGGTTAGGAAGCTGGAGGGGGGGTTAGTGGAGCTGGGACGAGGCGGTCGGGAAGAGGGGGGAGGAACGCACGAGGTGAAGAGTCCGCTGGCGGTTCCGGCGATCAGGATCTGGGTTAGGGTAGGTGAAGCACTAGGAGATGGTAGCTGCAGGCGCATGGCCATCCCGTAAAAGCCAAACACCGACGCGTTGACGGCTGCGACACCAAGCTGCTCAAGGCGTTAGCTCCCTCCCCAGCTCCCGCCTCTGTACACGCACCATGGGAGACATCTGCGCGACCCGAATCAGCTCCCACCTCCCCTGCACAAGCTCAAGAACGCACCACGCCCTTGTACAGCCCCGCGACCTGCACTCCTCCCGTCAGCTCAGCTCCACCACCCCAGCTCGCGAACGCACCTGCTCCGCCTGTAGAATGCTCCGAAACGCGTGCATAGCGTTCCTGTAGCCCCCCTCCTTCGACTGGCACTGTAGCCGCACCTTGACTGCGCGCAACAAGAGGATGGGGTCAGCTCTCCTCCTCCGAGCAGGGGAAGGGAACGCACTGGTGTCGAATGGGTGACCGCATAGAAGGGACGCTACGCCTGGAAGGAACAGCCGTATTAGCTCGAGTCCCTGCTCAGCCTCGCGAGGAGAGGACGCACCAGCGACGGTCCCCGCGAAGAAGTCGAGAGCGGGAGCTATAGGCGGCGGTGGTTGTGGCGCTGTAGTAGCCCTCGGGACAGTTGGCTCCATACGATCCGACTTGGAGGAGGGAGAGGAGCGCGCGGCCGTCACGAGCGAGACGAGAGTGGGGCGGGAAGCCGCGGGAGAGACTCAGCGTGGCGCTCAGCTTGAGCTTGCGGAGCCCCAGGAAGACTCGAAAAGAAGCCGAGGAGCTTTAGGGAGCGTTAGGGAGGAGGCGGCTGAGGAGGGAAGGGAGGGGGAGAACCCTCGCTGCCGAGGTCAAATCCGTCTTCGAGGCTCGAGCTTCTTCACTGTCTCCGCCGACGACTGCGTTAACACTTCCAGGACCACGCTGACCTTGCTCGAACTCAGACGAGGAACGAGGGGAACGATACTGAAAAGCACAGCTAAAATTACCCTCACAGAAACGCCCGCCAAAGCATCGCCCTCCTCGTCCGCCGCCTCTCGAACCAATCAAATCCCCCTCCTGCCACCCCAAAGGGTTCCTATCCTCTGCACCCCCTTCCCGTCCGCCTAATCGCGCTTCGCCCCACTCGTCGAAGCCTTGTCCGCCGTGGAAACGTGAGCGTGGTGCTGCTGCTGATCGTGTTGGCCTGCTCGACTGGCGATCAGCAAAGGCTACCAAAGGAAGGAGTAGCGGAAAAAAGGCGCCAACTGGACGTACCTCCACCCAGGACAGCCTCGAGCGGACTGATTCCATGATGATGTCCACCTTCGCTCGAGTGCGTCTCGTGGTGCTTCTCGCCTGAGGCTTCTAATCAGCGTTCGTACGCTCGAGGTAGAGTTGGGTAAGACGCACTAGAGCTGAGGATAGCTTCGAGAGGATGAGTGGCGCCTGGTGCCGAGAGTCAGCGACGCTCGGAATGGGAGGACGGGGACGCACCGTGGGCTTCGTGGGAGCTGTCGACGGGCTTGCTGCTGGAGTTCGGCATGATCGGCGGGCTAGTTTCGACGAGGTTGTTCAGCAGGAGGAGAGCAGAATTGCGCGGAGCAAAGAGCTGGCGGGGGAGGAAGTCGCAGGAAACTCGAAAAGCGCACGTGCGAGGAATCTGGAGCAGCTGGAGGCGGAGCGATAAACACGTTTGAACAAGAGGTCTTGAGGATTGGTGGCTTTGATTCGTGGGTGCAGAAGTCACGAGGGCTCGACGAAGGGAGAGGCACGGCGGAGGGGCTCTGGCTGGCGAGAAGAGCGGGTGCTTCGGCGACCTGGAAGCGGTTGTATTGAAGACTCTCGGGTGCTCAGAAGAGGATCGGCGGCCTTGGAGAGCAACGAGGCCAGGAGAGAGCGAGGAGAACCGGAGAGGGTGGAGAGCGAGCACGACGTCAGCAAGCAGCCTACGGCACAACAACGAGCTCCCCTGCCTGGCCTGCTCGCAGACATCCTAGTACGCTCAAGAAGCGTGTGTTGAGTTCCGACAAGGTTGAGAGCAGGCGGACAACCCCTTCGCCCGCTCTCGAGATCGTAAAATTCTCGCAGCTAGGCGCCAGGCTCTACCAGCTCCGCGCCACGCACCACCTCGACAATGTCCTCTCCCACCCTCCCTACACCATCAGCTGAAGAGCTCTCAGAGCTCCTTCTTTGCGCGCGCTACGGCGACGATTCGGACTTGGACGACATGAAGGCGTTCGTCGCGACGTACGGCGCTTCCTGGCTCGCCGACGCGAGGGACGATAGGGGGAATACGTGCTTGCATATGGCGGGAGGTAATGGTCATGCTGGTGAGTTCTCACCGCCGTCGGGGGAGAGAGGGGAGCGGTGGGAGGGAGACGTTTTTTGCTGGGTGGTGGTGGGAGCTGTGGGTAACGGGCCAGGGTGCCTGGAGGCGGCGGAGACTATGGGGGAACTCTCTTTGGCTTGGAGAGCCCTTCCTGTACGCTTCGAAATGCGTGAGGAGCTCTGCTGAGCTGAGAAGCTGGTATCGAGTCTCGAGCTTCTTCCAGCTCCGAAGGTGGCCTGCTGGAGGGAGCTTGCAGGAGCTTTGTAGAGCACAGCACAGCCACCGGAAGCGTTATCCAAGGCGATTCCTACCGCTCAAGGGCGAAGCTAACCTCCATCTCCCCACAGAGATCGTCTCGTACCTCCTCCCCCTCCTCCCCCTCTCCGCCCTCTCAACTCCCAACACCGCTCTCTCCACCCCTCTCCACTGGACCTCCCTCAACTACCACCTCTCCTGCCTCCGCCTCCTCTGCCCCCTCCTCTCCGCCCCCGCCTTCACCCTCCGCAATGGGCACCAAAAGACGGCCGTCGAAGAGGCCGAAGAAGCGTGCGAGGCGTTCGTGGTGGACGAGGGAGAAGAGGGGAGTGAGAGGGGGAAAGAGAGGGTTAGGAGGGAGGTGGTGGTCGGGTATTTGTTGGGGGTTATGGGGCTCGGAGTCAAGAAGATGAATGGGAAGGATGAGGAGGTCATGGACGGGTTGGCGAAGAGTGCTGAGGGAGTCAAGTTGGGGGAGGAGGAGGAGGTCGTGATGAAGAGTGAGGATGTGCTATAGATACTGGAAGGGAATGTAGGAGGTTCGACAGAGCCGAGGAGGCTTCGGGACCTTCGCACTGCGACGCTGCTTCGACCAATCACTGCTCCCGCCTCCTGGCGAGGAAGACACGGCTGTCGATTCCTCGTCAACGTTCTTGCCCGACTCGCACTGCTTCGTCTCTGCTCCTACGTTCGCACTTCAAGCCTTTCGGATTCCACTCGAACCTACGATTTCCTCCTACTCGACGCCCAACCCCACCAAACCAAGAACGGCCAGGACGGCCAAATCAGCACCCCTCCCACCAATCCCGCCACTCCCATCGACAGCCCGGCAAGCAACCACACAAGCACGACCATCAACGCCAACTGACTCCACCCCCAAGGCCAAGGCCAGATCCCCCAGCTCCACCACTCGTCGACGACCGGTCCCGCCTCGCTCCTCGCCCTGGGATCCCACGGCCGATCTTGCTCGAGAGCGTAAGGCTCCACAGGCCTTTCGTACGGGATCGCTTCCTCCCCATCCCCCCTCTGCAACAACCCCTCGATTTCCTTCCCTTCAATCCCGACACTGCATTCGAAGCTGCCCATCCTCAGCGTCGGGCCCGAATTCCGGTAGAGGATTTTTCCCCAGGCGGAATTGGAAAAAGGATGCGAGCCGAGGATGAGGAGGAGAGGAGTGGGGGGGACGGACGTGTCGAGAAAGAGGAGGGAGGAGAGGTGCGGGAGGTCGTGCGCGTCTTTCGAGTGGTATTGGTGGAGAAGGGAGCGGAGCGGGGGAGGGGTCGAGTTCCAGGAGAGGGAGGTGGTGATGGTGTTGGCGGCCTGGAGGGAGCGTCAGTGAGGGAGCTTTGCTGGGAAGAGAACTTTGTGTACTCGCTGGGACTCGGAATCGCAGGCGAGGACGTTCCGCACCGAGGGGTAGACGATCTTGAGCGGCGAAGGGTGGAAGCTTGCCACTGCTCTCTCCAGATCCCCCACTCCACCTCCCGTAGCAAAGTGGTAGAATTCGTTGACCCACGACTCGTCGAGCGCGCCGAGCGAAGAGGTGCAGATCTCGAGGTCGATGTGGTGCTCCTGAGGGAGGATCTTCGCAGCGAGTTGGCCGAGACGGAGGACGCCGAATTCATCCAGTCGGTTCCCAGCGCCGAATTGGTGAGGTTCGCTCGTGATGAGGTGTCCCGCGGCGTGCGAAAAGTCGTAGGATCCTGAGATCGAGTTGAGGAAGCTCCAAGGGCAGCCGAGCGCGCTGAGGTGGTCGAGGAGGAGGCCTTCAAAGTCGGCTGGCGAGGAAAGTTGGCTGGAAGACAAGGTGGGGAAGTCTTGGATGAACCAGAGCTGCGAAATGCGTTGAGAACGAGCTGCAAGACGCAAAGGGAGCGAACTCACGTTGTCGACGCTCGTCCAGTCGCTGTACGTAAAGTTCCCGCTTCCGACTACGACGCGAAGGAATTCGTCATGAACGAGCACCATGATCCTCGAGTTGACGTTCCGAAGTCCGAAGGGATAGCGAGATCGGTAGTTTGGTCCATACTTTTCGCTGTCGGCGGGAGCGAGACCATCGACGAGCTCCACGTCAATCTTGGTCTGCTCGACGACGAAGATCTTCACAGCGAGAAGGCGTCAGCTCCAGCAAAACACATTCCAGAGGGAGAAACGCGCACTGGGACGTAGGAGTACACGGTTCGCCTCGGTCCCTTGATTGGGAGATGCGTTCGAAGGTAGTTGTCGATTGTGGGTGCGCAGATGAAAGCTGAGCGCAGGGAGGAGGCGTCGACGAGCTCAGCGAGGCTGATCGTGTTGGCGGGACCGAGGTTCCCTCCAACGCGACGCTCCGGAGTTCTACTGAGCCTCAGTGCGCCGCGCTCGAACTTCATCTCTGCGACGAACAGTTAGCTCCTGCTCCTCTCGATTCCTCCAGCTCAACGCACTCATGGTTTGCCCCTTGACGCGACCAGCTTCCGTCTTAGCGAGAATGACGAGCTGAACTGCCGGGCTCCGAGTCTCCTCGTCCCCGCGCTGGCTGTCCCTGCGAAAGCTTCAAGCGAGCTCTGCGGCGATGTGCACCTGTAAAGCCTTCCAGCGGCTCGAAAGAGGCGATTCGCTAAGGCTGGTCCAGTCGACGAGGCGAACGGGCGGCGTGAAAGGGAGGCGACGAGAGGGACTCGGGATTCAGGGAGAGCGACGCCGGTTGTTCCTAGGCTAAGGCGAGCTGTCCGCAAGATGGAGAGCGTAGGAGGACGCATGTCGTATCGTTGAACGGGGTGGGAGAGAGCGAAACCAGCAAATCAAAAGTCCGCGGAACTGTCCAGGCGAGCTCGAATCGAAGCCCCCCCAGGCTTTTCTTCTTCGAGTTTTTCTTCGACGATCTGCTCTCCTCCAGCTGTCCCCCAACCTTGATCCTTAAACGACGACGCGTTGGTTTCGTCCTCCTCGGGGCAGCTCCCCCACTGCGCTGCTTTCGCGACCTCCTCACACTCGACCACTCGAGGGTCTGGCTGCTCTGTACCTGCTGCTCTGACACCTGTAGCACAAGCTCCTTCTCCCCCTGCTTGCTTGACTCACCAAGAAGAGGTGCGTCACCTCTCTCCCTTTGAGCCCACGTGCCTAACCCCTCTCTCCCAGCTCCTCCAGCCAGCAGGCGTCCAGCACCCGACCGATGGCTTCCACCAGCTCAACCACTATCCCTCCTCCTCTATCCCCTCTTCGTACCCCTTCCACCTCCACCTCCACCGCTCCTCCTCCCCCCTTAACCGCCTCCGCCCCCACCTCAAAGAACGATCGCGTAGCAGACTGGGGCGACTCGTGGGAGCTCCGAGGGATCGGTATCCTCGACCGCTCAGCTCTAGGGAACCTGTACCTCCTCCTCTGGGGCTGCACGGTCGGCCTCGTCAAAGGGATCGCGTACGCGCTCGAGCAGGCGGGCAAGCCCTTACCTCCACCGCAGAGGGTCGTGAGGCCGCCGGGGACGGTGTTGACGAGGGAGGAGGAGATTGAGGAGAAGGTGCAGTGGATGCTGGGGACTGGGGCGACGGGGGGAGGGTAGTAATGCAGTGCGGTTCGAGGAGTGCCAGGTGGGAGCTGTTGCTGCTGCTCGGAGCTCTCTACGAGCGCGGTGGTATCTGAACTTGCTGCACACGCTTTGAACCCATTCCCGCTCTGCTCTTTTGCTGTAGCTTCCCCAGCGAGTTCAACGTCAAGGTGTGGCTCGTGTGTTGCGTCCTTGTCAAGATCTCGATCAGCCCTCTTCGACGAACACGCGTGCTTCGCCTCCAGCTGCCACGATGGCAGAAGCGCTCTCGTACGCTGGCTCTCCCTTTGACGAGTATCTTCAAGGCAAGCTTGCGCGCTCCTGCCCCATAAAAACGCGGACGCTCGAGCTGACCCCCTCTCTCTCCGGATCAACAGCAACTGGCGCAGAGGCAGAGGAGCTGCTAGAGGACAGCGACGCGCCGTCCAACTACGTATACGAAGGGAGTAGCGCAGGAGAAGTCCCAGGGAGCGACTGCGAGCAGGACACGACGGCGACGCAGGATCCTCCACCCCTCCCTCCTCGACCAGCTGGACCACGCACTCTCGACGACCTCTTCATCGACCGCCTCAAGTACGCCCTTGCCACCTCCTCCCTCCTCACTCCTCGACTAGCCGAAGCTCTCCCCCTCTACCCACCGCTCGACGCGCGTCCACGACCTGGGCGGACGAACGACCGCGTGGAGCGGACGCGTTCGAGGGTTGCAGACTGGGGAGAGGGCTGGGAGAGCTATGGGCAGAGCTGGGAGGATCGGTCTGGGTGGGAGAACGTCTGGTTCTTGCTGTGCGCCTGCTGCGTGGGTCTCGTGCAGCTCGTCGCGTACGCTTCTGGACGACCTCCCTCTCCCCCTTCTACGACGACTCCTTCGCCCAAGCCGACACCCTCCGCACCTCCTCCTCCAACCATCCACGCTACAGTCCTCTCCACTGTCGACCGCCTCATCGCCAGTTCCCAGACTCTCGACCTCCGCATCGCGCGCGCCCTCTCCAGCATCCGAGAAATCGAATGCATCGGCTGGGGACTAGGCCTGTACGCTCCTCTCCCATTCCTGCCACCACCCAGAGCTAACCTCCGCAGATCCGATCCCCTCCCTCCAATCTCGCGCATGGAAGCCGCCCGCCCCCGAGTCCCCTCTCCCCTCTCCTACAACCTCTCCTCCTCCACCTCCCCTGCGTTCCGCGCTAAACCCCTCCGACAAACCCTCGCTACAACCCTCTCCGCCCTCTCCACCTCCCTCGCCTCAACCCGCTCAGCCCTCGCCTCCCTCGACCCTCCTCCCGTCCCCTCCCTCGACCCTGCGCCCATCGTCGACCCAGAACCCCGTACCTCGGCGCGAGAGAAGCGGCAGACGTGGGACGGAGGATCTCCCAGTACCGCGTTCGGCGGCGTCGAGCGACACTCGCGGATCCGTCTCTCGATGAGTCCCGATATGCTCTCTGCCCCAGCCTCGCCTCCCTCCTCGCCTCGTGGGCCCGCAAGACCTGTCAGTCTGAACCTCTGGGACCGGCCCGAGGTGGAGGAATTGGGATTGGGGGAGCTGCAGCGCGCGTGGGAGGTGGTGCATGATGCGAGGAGGGGGGTGCTGTGGAATGTCGTTGCGCTTGCGGATGTTGGGAGGGGAGAAGAGGCGTGGGGGGCGCTGGAGGTCGTGCTGGGGAGGTTGGAGGCGGAAGTTGAGCGCGCGGGGGAGGAAGTGCGGATTGGAGCCGAGGCGGAGTTTGGAGCGACGGTCGTTGGAGACTCGTTATCGCGCGCTGCGAAGCGTGCGAGTATCCGGTTCGATTCAGTCGGACGACCTAATCCCCCTTCAAGACCTCTATCCCTCTGCGCCACCTCTCCCTCCTTCCCTCCCTCCCCCCGTCGTCGTCCTCAATCCCTCTCTTCCCCTCCCACACACTTCTCCCCGACTTTCGCCCCAACGAACCCTCACCCTTCTACGGGCCCTACGGCGGCGATGGAACGGTTCGAGAAGCGCGCGAGGACGACGACGTTGGCGCTGAGGACGATCGCGGCCAAGTTGCACGTCGTGACTGCTGATGCGAGGGCGTTTTTGGAGGAGGGAGGGGAGGAAGGGGTTGAGAGGTTGTTGGAGACGCATGATTCTATTAGAGGGGAGTTAGAGAGTTTGGGGAGGGAGTGGGAGGAGGCGAGGGTGGATTTGAGAGCGGTGGTGAGGAGGGTCAAGGCGGAGGAGGAGGAGGAGGAGGAGGAGGGGGAGGAAGAAGGAGGGACGTCGTTGGATTCGATCGAGGACGTCGAGGAGGAACCTAGGACGCCACCGAGGGAGGCATTCGAGTTTGTCGAGGAGGTCCCGCTGTCCGAGGAAGGTGGGGGAGCGTACGTCGATGAGGTCCTTCCCCCCGCTGGAGTCGAGCAGGTCTTCGAAGCCGTCGCTGGTCGCGTCAAGGAGTCGAGCGGTGGACCGAAACTCTCGCGCGAGGAGAGGATCAAGGCGATCAAGGAGGAGCGGAGGAAGGGGGTGAGGAACGAGAGTGGGGGAGTGAGGATCGAGGTTGGCATGGTGGAGGAGTTGAAAGAGCTGCTGAAGGGGAGGCAAGGGCTGCGGCAGGAGTAGCGATGGACGTTTTTGTTGGGATACCCCGGTTGAGAATGATACCAGTTGATACCCCTTTGCGGAGCGATGGGGAAGAGCAGAGGGACTCGAGCTTCGCAACCACAAGAATCAACTCTCGCTGTTTCGGGTTAGGGGGGGACGTTCACAAAAGCTGGTAATTAGGAAGGAGAGTGGGGATCCCAGCTCGCAAGCGAGCGCGGGTTCGGGGAGACGGGGTACGAATGGGAGGGGAGCGCAAATCGGGGATGGAGTAGGAGGACGTCGAGCTCGCCTAAGCCTTGCTCTGCATCTGCGCACACGTTCTCATCAGCTTCGTCTTTTCAAAGCGGTGGAGAGGGAACGCACGAGTCCTTCTTCGAGCGTGAGCTCCCTGTCCTGCTGGAGGATCGAGCAAGGGAGGCAGCAGCACGAGAGGCCGACGTCTTCCGCGTCAGTCCCGGCGATGTGGTACTGAGCACGAATCTTTCTGCGTGCGGAGAATGGGGGTCAGCGTTGTACTGAGTTCAGACGGAAGGACGAACCCGCGCTGGAAGAAGTCCATGATCCATCCGCATCCAGTGCAGCAGTTGAGAGCAAGCATGATGAGCGTAGGCTCGCTGAAGGGCTCTGCATCATTCTCATCAGCTCTTTCGAGGGGAGGCTTGCACGTGAAGAAGAAAAGACGCACCAATCTGCTCGGTAGCGAGGACGCGGTTCTCCTTGAGCGCGTCGAAGCGCTGACGGTTCTTGCCGTGGGCGATGCAGGAGCTGTGTTCGTAAACAAAGAGGGAGAGGGTCAGCTGGGTGGCAGGGGGGAGAGAGAGGGCCTACCAGCAGCAAGCGAAGAGGAAGTCGGGAGCGCCGCAATCAAAGATGCCAGTCGAGAACTGCTTGACGTCCTTCGGGACGTTGCTCATCTGCTCGCCGTGCGTGCTGGCGTAGTCGCTGGCGCCCGACTTGTCCATCGAAGCCACGTTCGAGGGCTGCTGCTGGATCGGAGCTCCGGTCGTGTTGAGAGGTTCGGACATGACTGGTTTGGTTTGACGGTTGGTGGGAACGAGGGATATGGCGAGTGAGTGGAAGGAGAGAGAAAAGAAGGGCGAGAGACCTTTCAGAGTACTCACTCCAGACCCACGAAACGGGAGAGGAGGCGAGCAGGTCGAACAAGATTTAGAGGTTGGAGCGCAGCTGACCCCGACGATCCTTCCGTTGTAGATCCTGGCAGCTGATAGAGCTTGGATAGGCAGGTACGCGCAGCCTTGCTCGTCGTGTTCAGCGGGCCATCTCCTGCCAGGGCAGGGGTATCGGAAAGGAACCAAGGAATTGAGCTCAGGTGGTCCAGCGCCTGAGCTTCGCGAGGAGTCGAATTTCTTCAACCCGGCGCTCTTGCGCCCAGTCGTGGTACCAAGCTGCTTTGCGTAGAGGTTGTCTCCACGGTAAACTCTTGATTTTACTAGGAGCGCAGAGGGAGAGTGCGTCGCGCGCCTCGAGTGGCATTCCTCTCCTTGCTCCCCTCGCGCCTGAATCTCTCTCTCGCGAACGCTTCCGGAGCGAGGCAAGGTGCTTTCTGAACATATGCGCTTTTATTGGCGCGCCAAATATATACGCAAACGGCCTAATTTTGCCGCCGCTCCCTGACCAGCCCTCGCGCGATGAGCTCCTGCCTGATCGCGTTGGCGAGGCGCTTGTGCGGTGGCGTCCTAAAAAACGAAAAGAGAGTGGTTCAGCGTGCGATTCTTGAGCGATCAAGGTGTTGTAGAGCGAGCAAGGAACGGAAGTTCGAGCGGTGCTCGCCGTGCGGGCTTTGGCGAGCCGCGTCTAGGCAAAGAAACACTCACGCCAGGCACTCAATCACCTGCCCACACATGATGCAGCAGACCTTGATCGCTTCGCAGATATCAGGCTCGCGATCCGTCCCTGCGCGCGCCGTCGACGGGATCAGCGAGGTGGCTTGCGAGGGGAATGCAGACGACTCACGGGCAGTGGCGAGCAGGAACCGATCTGAAGCGCTCATTGCTGCGATAGGTGCTGGCTGCCGAACCACACGCTGTTTTGAAGTGGGCTATTGCTCCATCGAAACGTTGGGAGAGGAATGGGAGAGGGAAGGGGGAGGAGGAAGCTTGGAGGTGCGGTCTGCGGTCTGGGGGAGGACGAAAGGCTTTTCGCTCGTGCAAGCGTGCAAGTGAAAGCCCAACGACTCGAAAGATCGATCTCGCGTGGAACTGAGGAATGCAGGAGGAGGGAAAGTTAGAGCGGAGCAGGTGATCAGGACGATCCTTCGTGCGCAATCTCCGGAGACTCTTCTCCGCTGAGGCGCTGTGCCCTTGCCTGCTCGAGTTCTCTGAGTACGGCGAACAAGCGAGACCAAAGCACCGAGTGGTTCGGTGGCAACTTGAGGGGGACTCAGGCAGTGGATCGTGGAGGCGCTGTAGGCTCTTTCCAAGCTGGGGTCGAGTGTAATCGGGTTCGCAGGCGGCCAGCATGAAGACCGAACCTTAGGTACGGCTGAGTTTTCTTCTCGAGCGGTCAAATACGGAGAAGATAGCTCGAGGAGGAGGAGGGACGAGGAACGCCCGACGTCGACGCTGCTTGACCTTGTTCCTCTCTCCTCACGCCGCCTCTCAGCTCTCAGCGCGCCACCTAAGGTAAGTGCAGCTCCCTGAGTTCCAGCAGACACTAACCCTGGCCCAGAGGCAGGCCCCGCGCACCATGGATCGACACTCCTCCTCCTCCAACTCGTTCTGCTCCCCTCTGGCGCACGAGACCCCCTCCCCCTCTCCTTCCCCCCCGCCGCCCGAAACTATCACCGAAGCGCTCGAACTCATCCCCGAGCTCACCCTGCGCCGCCTCCTCGAGCAAGCTGCCTGCGAATCCCCCTCCTTTTCGACCCGCATCTTCGCCTCCGCCGAGACCTACCAGCAACGCACGCGGGAGGAGGGGCGAAGACATCGAGAAACCGAGAAGCGTATGCGCCCGTTTGCCCTCCACGAGTTCTGCGTCCGGAATGCGAGGGAGTCGGCGAAACGAGCTTGAGGGATGCCCGCCAGCGCGCTCTTCAGCTCGAAGAAGCGTGCTGTGGCCGAGCTCTCGATGGAGGTTGGGTCGATCGAGCAGGCTCTGAAGGCGTTGGTGGAGGGGATCATCTTGGCGCTGAAGGAGTTCACCTCGGCGGACTCGGGGTTGCTGGCTTTGAGCGAAGTTGTAGGGCAGGTGGCGCGCGCGAACTGGACGAAGGGTAGCGAGGAAAGGAACATCAACATCGGTCTTGTGGTGGAGAAGGGAATTGTTGCTGTACGGGACAAGGCGGCAGGAGGTGGGGGGGGGGGGGCAATGCCAGGCGTTTCGCGAACGAGTGGGCAGGCCAGTTCAGCGCCGACGTGCGATGGGAGCGGATCTGGGAAGGCTACCTGTACGAGATGAACCACTGGACGAGCGAAGACAGACCTCATTCCAACTCTCGCACCTAAATCCCAGCAGTCCCATCAACCTCTCTCCTCGCACCACCTCTCTTACCCTCGTCCACTGCACCTTCAGTCGATTCTGCGACACGGTCCTCCCAACGAACCCCTCCCTCTTCCCGACCTCCTCCTCTCTTCAAGACCTCACCATCATCGGCGGCCACTCGATATTCCCCATCAGCGTGCCACTTCTGACCTCCTTCCCCAACGTCACTTCCCTTCTCCTCGACTCAAACCTCTTCGCCCTCTCCCTCCTCCACACGCCTCTCCCGAACGTCCGCAAGGTCGAATTCATCTCCGAGCGTGCCATGCCCGGCGACTCTCGCGATGTAGTCCAGATGGACGGAGCGTGTAGGCGTGCCATCGAGCACGTTTTGCGTTTGCCGAAACTCGAGGAACTCGTCCTTCCGAGGGAGGCCTGCTGGAAGTTGGGGACGGGGTCCTTGATGGAGAGTACGATTGAGCAGAGGTGTGAGGCGAGAGGGATCAGGTTGAGGTGGAACGAGGAGCCCAGGGAGGAGTGGATCTGAGCGAGGCGTAATGCATGGCTTGACTCGCTTGGAAGCGAACTTGTTACAGGCAGCGAGAACCAGCTCGTCCCTTCAACGCTCAAACTTCGCCCCCTCCTCCCCTCTCAATCAGCGAGAGCCCCCTTGTACCGCTCCATACCCACGCTCAATGCTCGCAAAGCGAGAACGGCCTCCTGCACAAACAGCATCAGCGCCTTCGCTCCCACCCCGCAAAGCCCCAACTCACTCGAACAACTCCTTCCCTCCCTCATCCACGAAAAACTTCCTCTCCCTAATCAGTTACTCCCTCCCTCTCCTCGCCTCCTCCATTCCCGCCACCCCCGTCTCCTCCGCAATCCTCTTCCAAACCGCCCTCGGCAACTCCGTCCCCTCAACACGCTTCTTGCCCAATTCCCGCTCGAGCCAGGCGAGTTGTTGAGGTGCGACGTCGGTCGTGGAACGGATTCGGGAGAGAGGGTCAACGAGGAAGAAGGCGAAGATCTTGCGGTGTCCTGTGGTCGAGGGATCGGCGAGGGAGAAGGGGAAGACACGGTGCTGGTACGTGTTGGGGAAGGCGACGCAGCGGTTCGCGAGGGTGGGGAGGGAGTTGTAGGACTGGACGCTGGCGGAATCGCTGTGGGCGCGGGGGTCAGCGAGGGAGGATGGGGAGGGGGAAACGCACGATTTGAGACTAAAGACGATTGAGACGCCTCGGTGGCGTCTTGCTCGTAGATGATCTCGTCCTCCTCGTCGAGAGAGTGGCGGAATCCCAAGCTCGACTCGGTGATGTTCTCCTGATCGTAGTGATAGATCCCGCTAGCGACGATATCCTCGTCTCGCATGCCTTCGACATGCCAAACTCCACCATCGTAGGAGGGCTGCGAAGGCGAGAGGACGATGTTGGCGAGCTTGGTGATGACCTGGACCGTGCGACCTCGAAGAGTGAAGGAACGCGGGGGGGAGGTATCGTCCAGCATCGAGAAGGGCGAGGGCGAGGGGACCTTGATGGGGCGCATCGCTTCCCACTGTGCGCGAAGCTCGTCCGCGTCTCCTTCCAAGTCGTCGAAATCGGGAGCTTCCGAATCCTCGTACCAGTTCCACTGGTCTTCGAGGTCAATTCGGCGGAGAGGAGGGGCGTCGAGGCAGGACAGGACGCGGTCGAAGAGGGGAACGAAGCGTGTGAAGATGGCGGCGAGGATGGGGTACATTGGGGCGTGGAGGGTCGGGTGGAGGTTCTCGCTGCGAAGAAGTCCCGTTAGCTATTGACCAACGACAAGGGAGACAGACAGGAAAGGGAGACGCACATGTAGCCCTCGATCGAGACCTTTCCATCCTCGGCGACGCTGAAGTCCGTCGGAAGCCACTGGTACGCCTTCGACCACGTCTCCCCGTACGACTTGATGTCCGGCTTGGGTGCTTCCGCGATAGTTCCGTCACGTAGAAACGAATGACCATAGTGAAGCGGGTAGAGCGAGGGATGAACGAGGTCAAGGACACGGTTGTTCGAGCCTGTGCGAGAATTAGCGGGATTCGCGAGGGAGACGAGAAAGCGCACCAGGATGCCAGTCCTTCTCAGAGTCGGGAACGTCTTCCAGCTTGGCGACTTGGGCTTTGAGAGCAGCGAGGAGCGAGGACGGAATGAGGGTGTCGGATTCAAAGATGCCGTCGAAGCAAGAGGGCTGGGAGAAGGTCAGCAGCAGTTCTCCCAAACCCCAGACCTGCTCACCTGGATCCCAGTCCTCTCGCCGTGCTGCAGCGCCATCAACTCCAGCTCGTCCAGAACGTAGTCGACCATCTCGCAGCTCAAGCTCTGCGCCTTTTCGAGATCCCTCCTCCGCTGCACTTCCTCCTCCTCTTCGCCATCTGCTCCTCTGATCTCCTCCTCCTGAGAATGTGCCTCCTCTCTCCATCGCGCTCGGATCTCTGGGTCCTCTGCCTTGCGCCTCCAGTCGTCCTTCGAACGAATGGCGTAGCTCAACGCCAGCATCTTGATCTCCTGAAGCGCGTAGGGCAGGCCTCGGTCCTCCGACAGGTCGTACTTGAAAGGAGAAGGGAAGGTCTTCTGCAGCTTGGCGCGGGAGAGGTCGCGCTGGGCTTGAAGTTGAAGCGCGAGCTGGGAGGCCAGCTGGGAGGCCATTGTTGATCTACGAGCGGTGGGAGAGAGCTTGTCGGCGGGAGAGAGCAGCGCCGTGTGGATTGACCGGACGCTCGAACACGAACCTGGCAGGAAGCAGAGGAGTCTACACGGCGGGAGACAGGACTCAGGAGACAGCGGTCCCAACGGAGCTCCTGCGTCGCCGGCCCTCTTGCCCAGTCTTGCCCTCGTCCACTTCCGCCCTCTCGCCATGCCCAAGTCTATCCTCCTCCCTGCGCCACCAGTCCCACCCTCGAACGCAGAGGTAGACCAGCTCGGCGCCTCCCTCTCCTCCGGCGCGTCCGTCTCCTCGTCGAACAGCAGCAAGTCGAGCTCCTTCCTCGCCCGCTCCCTCCTCCCCCACAAGCACGACCAGCAACACAAGCTCAAAGCCCACCCCGTCTACTTCCTCCCACCTCCTACCACCCCTGTCGCCCTCGTCGAGCTCGCTACTTCCCTCATCTTCACCGTCCCCGGGCCGTCGATTGATGAGCTCCGGAACGAGATTCGCCCAAGCTCTATCACGAGGCCTACGTGCATAGGATCAACTGCCGGGAGCTGGATATGGAGGGACTGCTGGCGATGAGGGAGGGCGTGTTCTTGCAGCGGTTCCGGACGATGAGGGTGCGGATCAAGAGTCACCTGATGGACCAGGATGGGACGGCGTGCGTTCTTCCTTCGTCTCCTCCGCACAAGAAGCTAACCTCGTGGCGTAGGACGATGAAAGCTGCCGCCGTCGGCCTGACGTTTGACCTCATCGCTGCGCCTGCGGATGGTCGCAAGCACGAGGTCGAGGACAAGCGTACGACGGGGATGAGTGTTGTCAAGATCGTGGATGGGAGGATCGCGCAGTCGGACGTGGTGGTTGATACGTTCCCGCTGCATGGGAGGGAAGGAACGGAGTTGAGCTGCGTGCTGTCATGATGCGTGGGGTGAGTTCCTCTGGCTCGAGGGAAGGAGGGGAGTGCTGATGGAGCTTTCTTTGCAGGAGAGATTGCTGCACATGTTGTTACTGTACTGCCGGCGTAGCACGGCCAGACTCAGCGAGGCCGTTTGCTTCGCACGCGCTCTTTCCCTGCTTCGACCCAGTTGCTGGGGAACTGCTCCCTCGCACGCCAGGACCGTTTGTTCGACGCAGCCTCTTTATCTGCAGCCTCTTCTACGAGCAACGAGTGCGGGCCCATTCCCTCCACCCTGCTTCGTGCTCCTGATCGAGAAGCCCTTCCTTCAGCAAGCTCCGCACCAACGATCCTTGGAGCCCGCTCCAAGGGGAACCAGGAACCACTGCGCAGCGAGAATCGTGCCCCAAGAGCACGAAATTACCTACCCTCCAGCCATCGCTCGAAGAGAAGGCAGCAGCACCGTCGCTCCTTCAACTAACTCTCCCGCATCGCTCGCTGCTCCAACCGTAAACCCGCTCCGCATCCCGAGCTCCGCCCAGCTCTAATCCAAACGGGACGCAGGGAGAACGATGGCGTCGTGCTCAGCAAGGCGTGTGGGGTGAAGAGCGAGCTCGGGTTTGCGCTGGAAGGGGAGGTGGTGAGCTGCTGGGGGTGTAGGGGCTGGCAGGGCAGTGAGGAGGGATCTGGCGAATCGAACTGCTCGAAGCCTTTTCGTCTCTCGTTGTTCGCGCTCACGAGATCGCGGCGGGGGAGCGACCAGTTAGGGACACCAAGCTCTCTCTTCCCCCGAGCGAACTGGTTCAATTCCACTCCCCCTCGCGCCATCCGCAGACGTATGTTCCTCCTCTTGCACTCTTCGCTCAACTTGGCCCAGACGGAGTGAGACTTCCGCAAGGATGTCGACCCGAAGATCACGAGCGTCTCGAGCGTCCGAACCGCCGGGAACGAGGATCGCAGTTGCTGGACGATCCAATCCATGTCCGCAGCGCGGAGGTCCTCGACCAGCTTCCAAGGATCGGATAATAAGACAGTGAGGTGTTGGAGAGGGGAGGGGAGGTGCTGCAGGCTCGTGTCGTCGGCGCCGAGGCTGGTGAAGTGGGTGAGGTTGGTGCAGGCGCGAAGGAAGGGGCGCAGGACTTCCACTCTGGGAGCTGCCGGGATGAAAACTTCTTGGGAAAGATGGAAGGTGTCGATCTTGAGCTCGAGAGAGGTGAGATGGGGAGCGACGATGAGGAGGGAGGGGAGAGCGCGGCGGTAGTAGTCCAGATTGACGATATCCAAGTCGTCACGCGGCCACCAGCTGCCCTCCCCCAAACGAAGGGAGGTGATGGAGGGTGTGAGGAGCGCGTCGAAAAGGTCGACTGCAGCCGGCAGCGGTGGGAGTACGAGGTGGGTGAGGGAGAATGGCGGGGACGAGATGGGTCGACGAAAGGTGCAGTCGACAGTGAGAGATTTGAGGCCTGCAAACGTATCGTTAGCTCTGCGCAAGGCATCGCTTCCTACTCGCGGCTGTACCTGCCATCCCTCGTCGTACCAAAAAAAAATAAAAAGTCGACCTCCCTCACGCCCTCCAGTCGCATCGTCCGTACTCCTCGACACGCCCGAATAACATCGGAGCAGTCATCGCCTCGGAGCGTGAGATCTGCGGCCGACACCACAAGCTCCCGCACTTTCCACCTCGTCGCTCCACCGCCCGAGCGAAAAGCCATCGCGTCCTCGACGAAGTTGATCACCACACGCTGGAACAAGAGCTTCTGCGCCAGGGCACCCCATTGACAACAGACGAGTGCGGCGGAATAGAGGCAGTCGTTTGCCGAGCGAAGGAGAGGACGTGGAGGAGTAGCTCGGGAGGGAGGGAGTGGAGTGTCGTCACTGCAAGGGGGCGTCAGCTCTCCTGCGCCGGACCCACTCCTTCTAGACGGTAAACTCACTGAGATCCAGCCGCACTTGAGCGTGAGAGCAGGACGAACGAGTGGAGTGGAGGAGGACAAGAAGCAGGGAGGGTCTGCGCTGGTTGTACTCCTCCCTCACCGCGACTTCTGCTCTCGAACTCAGCGCTCTCTGGAGGCAGTTTAGGTCTACCAGACTCCTCCTACTAGGGGGACTCCTGCTCATCTCCCAGACACCCGCGTCCGAGTTCTCTTTGTTCTTCACTCGCGGCTGCTTCCCTTTCTTCTCCCCCCCGCTCAGACCCGGGCGGCTAGAACAAGGAGGCTCTTTCAAGGCAGCTAGCAGACCGATCGAAGGCAGTGCTGATCGTGGGGACAAAGGGACGCGACGTGGCTCTTCTTCGCGTCGACTCAACTTGTTGTTTGCTCGTCGTTCTCCTCCCTCAAGCATTCGCAGCAGCAGGTCTCCCTCGTCGACTTGTCCAGTACATCGTATCTACCCCGAGCGCCGGTCGCTCAATCAGCAAGTTCTTTCAGCACCCGCAACTTCGTACGTCCTCGCCATCACAGTCGCGTTCCCCTTGCACTCGCTGATCTCCCTCCTGCACAGGTTTTCTCGCCAGCAATAATGACCTCAACGCCTCCTCGAACGCCGACCTCTCCCTCCTGGATTTCCTTCTCCCCGGCCGCCCCTCTCACGCCCTCCCCACGCACCCCTCGTCCCCTCACTCGTACTCCAACCGGCAAATCCTACTCGCGCCCCAAGCCGCCGACCTACAACCTCGGAGTCCCCTCCAGCATTCCCAAGCTCGGAGCTCCTCCAAAGCGGGAGAACTCCTTGGGACTGAAGGGCAAGGCGACGGGACCGAAGGGCGACGCGGGTGATCTCGACTTCTTCGCGCCGGCGGGCGAGGTCGCGCTCGTCGACGATAGTCCGGAAAAGATGCGCACGCAGGTCGTGCTCGAGAACCGGTTCTCCATCTTCATCCCTTCCTCCACCTCCGACTTCCCTTTCTCGCCGACCCTCTCCTCTCGCGATTCTTCCTCGTCCTCCCGCACCCCCTCCGCCGACTCGCACCGCTCTCGTCGCGAGCAATCCGACTCGCCACCGACGTCAAACGTCTCTACCCCCTCGAACAAAGCGACTTCGTTCCTCTCCAACACTCCCTCCCCCCAAACCGACCTCGAGATCCTCCACATCCGAGTCCTCCCCCAACGACTCCTCCCCGCCTACCCCTTCGCCTTCCCCGACTGGTGCGCAGGGAAGGACTTCACTCCAGACGACTCTGACGCCAATTCCTCGTGGGAGGACGAAATCTACTCCTCCCTCTCCGAATCCTCGACCGCCTCTCCCCGCCGTCGTCGCGCCCCTCCCTCCCCGCTCAAATCCCCTCGACACCCTTACTACTCCTCGCGGCACTCCCCCGCGACGTCCCCGCACCGCTCTCCCATCCGATCCCGCCGGACTTCCCTCGTCGCACCCCGCCGACCCTCCGTCGCCCAATCCCTCTCCTTCTCTCCTCCCC
>JANGFH010000650.1:0-16736 GCA_025758715.1 Glaciozyma martinii | reverse complement strand
AGGAAGGTGGGGAGGGAGGGGCGGAGAAGGAGTATGGGTTGTTGGTCGAAGGGAGGTACTCTGAAACGAGGTCGAGGGATTGTCCGTCGATGAGGAGGGCAGGAGCTTTGCCCTTTCCTTTCCCGTTTGAGGGGTAGGGTTCCCGGAAGGATTCGAGGGAGCTCCTCGAGCTGTCAAAGTCCAAGAGGTCGTGCGAGGACGACGAGAGCTCAAACGCCGAAGCAGCGCGGCGGGCGAGAGGGGATAGGATGGGCGGTGCGTCCGAACGCTCCCAGACGACGAGATTACCGTCTTCTTCGCGTGCGACGCGTTCGATGGTAGAGGAGGAGGGGAGGTGGCATTGGTCGAGGGGGATGTGGAGTATTCGGCGACCGTGGATCGCGTCGGAGGACCATAGGCGATTGGAGGAGCGGAGAGCTTGCGGCTGCTGGCGGGGTCAGCGCAGAATAATGAAAAGCTGGGAGCGAACGCACTGTAATGCCGTACTGGAGGGAGATTGAGGCAATCGTGTCCGTCTTGACGAGCTGTGGAGGAGGAGGGTTTCAGCTCGCTGTCTCGAGCAGGAGGAGAGGAAGGCAGCTGGACTCACCTCGTGCACTACGACCTCTCGTTCAGCTTCACTCTTCCCAGATCTCCCCAGCTCATCAAAGCTCCTCCGCGACTTGCCCTTCCCCTTGTCCGCCTCCGCACCGGCCGCCGCAGCCTCGACTCCTGCCAGCACCGTTTCCCCCGTCAACCGCTTGAGGGTCGGCCTCGTTACGTCCGCATCTACGGCTGCACTACTGCTGCTGGAGCCGTTCTGCGTCGCCGCCTTGCGACTGCGTACGCCGCCGCTGGCGGAGGCGGATCCATTAGCTCCGAGTGACGACGCGGAGGTGGACGCGAACGCCTCGAGTTCAGCGAATTGTGGAGAGGTTGGTAGTCGTAAAGGGTGGGAAGAAGGGGAAGGCGTAGATCGACCTGGTCGGGGTGTTGGAGTGGTGCTGCGCGAGGAGGGAGCTGATGATGACCAGGGCTGAGAGGAGAGGTTCATTCGACCCGCCTGACGATGGCGCAAGGGGAAGCCCTTGGTAAGTGTTACACTCTGCTGCTCAAGTCTCCACGCTTTGGAATCCGAGAGAACGAGTTGAGGGAAGAGAAGCAACCAGCTCAGCGATCAAGAACAACCTCGCCGTTGACAGCCCACATCTCTCTCCTCTCCTTCCCCCTCCCACCTCAAACACCCAACAGCCCTACAAATGGTCTCCCAGGCGCAGAACATCGCCGACTCTACCTCCCCGACTGGAATCGCGCCGTACGTAGAGTTTGAACTGGTCCTCCACGCCACTCCCTCGCTAATCCCATTCTTCTTGACCATCTCTCGCAGAACTCCCCAGGTACGTTGGACGCCTCAAGGCTGCCCACCTGTTGTGGCGCACTCACTGACACTTTGATCTGGCAACAGAACACCCCTGCGGCTCACCTCTCCCACTCGGCACTCTCGTTCGTCAACCTCTCCCCAAGAAAAGTCACGCGCCAAACTGACAACGCCCTCCCCCTCCCTCCCCCTCCCCTTTCATCCTGCAGGCGCCCCCAGGTTCCTTCCACCCTCTCTGAGGAGGTCGGTGAGGACGACGAGGAGGACATCCCCATCATCTCTACCGCGGGCGCTGCCGGTCTTGCGGGACTCGCCAGCAACCCTGCGTTCGGTAAGTTGCCGTCCCTCCTGCCTTCCCACCCCAACCGCTAATCCGATTTCGTTATCTTCCACTCCGTCCCCCTCTCCCTCCCCCCCCCCCCCGCGACTCTTCTCTCAACCCAACTCGAAATGCAACGCCCCAACGCGTCTCCAGCCTCCCTCGTCCAGGACCGCCTCACCTCCCTCGTCGGCCGCTCCTCCGGCTACGTCGAGTCTCTCCCCCTCCCCGTCCGCCGCCGCATCACCGGCCTCAAGGGAGTCCAGGTCGAGCACTCCAAGATCGAGGCCCAGTTCCAGAAGGACATCTACGAGCTCGAGAAGAAGTACGCCGACAAATACCGCCCGTTGTACGAGCGCCGTCGCGAGTTGATCGAGGGCAAGGTCGAACCTACCCCCGAGGAGGTCGCAAGTGGAGAGCAGGCGGAGGACGAGGACGAGGAGGAGGATTCCGACGACGAGGAGCCCGAGGAGCGCATTCGCGAGACTGCCCCCACGGACCAGGAGATCGCTCAGGCTCCTAAGGGAATCCCCGAGTTCTGGCTCACGGCGCTTAAGAACCACCTTGGTCTCTCGGAGCTCATCACCGAGCGCGACGAGGAGGCACTCAAGTTCCTCGTCGACATCCGTCTCGAGTACCCCGCCGACAAGCCCGGCTTCACGCTCATCTTCGAGTTCGCTCAGGGAGCCAAGGCGTTCTTCGGCAACACCAAGCTCGAGAAGACCTACTACTACCAGGACGAGGTTGGATACGAGGGAGACTTTGTCTACGACCACGCCATCGGAACCACGATCCAGTGGGTCGAGGGCAAAGACCTTACCGTTCGCGTCGAGACCAAGAAGCAGCGCAACAAGAGTGCGTTCGTTTCGCGCTCACCGCTTTCGATCCTGAGCTGACGTTGCGCGCGCGCAGACACCAACCAGACCCGCATCGTCAAGAAGGTCGTCCCCACCGACTCATTCTTCAGCTTCTTCTCCCCTCCCAAGCCTCCCACCGAGGACGACGAGGACGAGGACGAGGATGAGGACATTGACGAGAAGCTCGAGCTCGATTACCAGATCGGAGAGGACCTCAAGGAGCGCGTACGTCCTCCTCTCCTCTCGCTCGCGTCGAACAGATCCTGACCAAGCTTTGCAGGTCATCCCCCGTGCCGTCGACTTTTTCTCGTGCGTTTCGTCTCGCTTGCGCCCTCTTCCCGGCGTTTGCAGCTAACGCGCCTCACGAACAGCGGCAAGGCGCTCCGCTACGAGCAAGAGGGTCAGGACTTTGACTCGGAGGACGACTTTGACTCGGAGGATGAGGACGAGGAGGAGTCGGACTCGGACGACGATGCTCCCCCCGCTGGAGGACGGCGCGCCCGCAAGGCTCCCGCTCCCCCGTCGGGCAACACCCCTGCTTCGCACCAGGATCCCCAAGAATGTGCGTCGAGCTCGTTTCTCGTCGCCGACTGCGCTGATGCTTCTCTTTCTCGACGCAGGCAAGCAGTCTTGAACGGCTCTAGCAAGTCGTCTCCTCAAATCTCTCCTTCCCCTCCTATTTTGTTTGTCAAGGAATCCCCCCGGTGCCCCCAAGCCTTCCTACTTCCTCCTACACTATTCTCCCTCTGTCCCTCGTTCAGCTATACAGTTCGCACGGCCATAGCCCCTCCCCTCCCCTCCTCCGGTCATGATTGAGCAATCTATCTGGGTTCGCTTTCCATTCCTCGCCGTCTTGGAGAGTACCTCGTGTGCTTCCTTTCCGCTGTGCTGAGAGCTGAGCGCTGAACCCCAGAACGCGAAAGCATCGCATACACTTCGAGGTGCAGTGGTCTCCCCTGGCGCGTTCGCTTCCTCACTCTCCCTCCACCACCTCAGCTCCTCCCTTCCGCCTTCCAATGAGTCGAGACTCACCTTCTCGCCGCCTACGCCCAGATCCTGTCCAATTCGTTCTCGACGACGTGCGTCCCGTCCTCCCCTCCGCACACCCCTAATCTCACCTGCTCTCCCTCCACAGGAAGCAGCCGCCGACTCACCCCCAGAAGACCGGTCGTACTCGTCTTCCCAAACTGAATCCCTCCTCGGTGGCCCGCACTCCCCCATCCTGGAGAAACCGCGCTCGAGAGTCGTGGTGCCTACGCGGGAGCAGGTGCTTGCGGGCGGAAGGGGGAGGAGGAGGAGGGGGGATTGGAGGGTCGTTGTGGGGGGTTTGGTGGCGTTGCTGGTGGGGGCTTATGGGGTTACCCAGGTGCGTGTGGGAGTGGAAGGCTGGAGGAGGACCCAGGCTGATTGAGGTTGGGAGCAGCTGCTGAGCCTGGGGACTCGCTTTGGGCGGACTGGACCAAAGATTCAGGTCATCCTGATGGTTTCGGATGGGATGGGTGCGCTCGCAATCCCTTGAGGCTTTCGGTGGAAGCTGATACGAGGACGCACTAGGTCCCGCCTCCGAGACGATGTCCCGGTCGTTCTTGCAGTTCCTCCACGATGGACTGGACAGCGCGTCGCCGTCGCTGATCAACAATTCATTATGGGCGAATTTGGATCCAGGGTTTCGAGGGAAGGATGGGATCAGGAAGGGAGGGTTTGGAGTGACCCCCCTCGACTCGATGTTTGTTGGTTCGTCGCGGGTGAGCTTCCTCCCTTGCTCGTGCCTGCAGCTTGAGCTGATGCACTTCGAACGCTTTACAGACACGATCTGCCAATTCGCTCGTCACGGACTCGGCAGCAGGCGCCACGGCATTCTCGTGCGCGCTCAAGACGTTCAACGGGGGAATCGCAGTTGAGCCCGTCGAGAAGAACCCTTGCGGAACGCTGCTCGAAGCTGCGAAGAAGCAGGGATTCGGAACTGGGTTGGTGGTGACCAGCGTGCGTCGTTTCTTCTCCCAAGCTTCGCAAACCTCATTCCTCTTCGCAGAGAATCACGCATGCGACGCCTGCGTCGTTTTACGCCCACGTCGTCGATCGTTCGTTCTCCTCCTGCTTTTCCTCTCGAGCTTCCAGCTCATCTTCCGTCTCTGCAGGTGATCTCGAATCCGAAATCGCCACCTTTCTCGTCGGCGAAGGTCCTCAAGGCCAGTCGGTGGATTTCGCATTCGGCGGAGGGCACTGCTTCTTCATTCCCAACACGACCGTTGGATCTTGTCGGACGGACGACAAGGACTTGATTTCTGTGGCGGAGAAGAATGGGTTGACGGTCGTGCGGGGGATGCAGGAGCTCAAGGCCTGGCATGATGGAGAGGGACATGCGGGAACGGGACCTGTGTTGGGGTTGTTTGCCGATTCGGTGAGTGCCCAGTTTGGGCGAGGTGGAACGCTGACTGACGTGGGTTGAGCAGCATATGGACTACGAGCTGGATCGAGTCCAGACGACTGTGCTCGTGGATGAGCAGCCTTCGCTACGTGAGATGTACGTCGCTTCTTTTCGCGCAAGGTCGGTTCGATCCTAAGGCTCGGCCTTCACAGGACGATGCATGCTCTCACTCATCTTCAACAGGAAGAAGACTCCAAGGGGTTCTTCCTGCTCGTCGAGTGCGTCCTTCCTCCATAGCTCTCGACGCAGCTGACGCCTTCTATTTCGCAGAGGAGCTCGTATCGACCACGCCGCCCACGACAACGATCCTGTTGGCCACCTCGGCGACATCCTCGCGTACCACGATACGGTGCGATACCTCAAGGAGTGGGTCACCGAGCAGAACAAGCACACACCGACGGTCCTCATCAGCGTCTCGGATCACGAGACGGGCGGGCTGGCGCTCGGTCGACAGCTCGGAGAAGGCTATCCCGAATACGCCTGGTGAGCCTCCTTCGCTGTTCTCCTCGACCGTCGTCGCTAATCCGCTAGCCCAGGTACCCCGACGCCCTCTTGAACGCAACCCACTCGACGCCCTGGCTCGGCGCGCAGATCGCTGCGAATCCCGACGTTTCGCGCGAGTGGCTGCGGGAGGAGATGTTCGTCAGGGGACTGGGGATTACGGACGTCACCGAGGACGAGTTGGACGCCCTCTGGCCTCATCGTGCCGACTCGTATCGCTCGAACCGGATTTTGGCGGATGCGGTGCGCGTTTTTCTCTCTCGCTGGTTCGTGGTGGGGGGGAAAGCTGATGTGGGTCGCAGATCTCGAGACGAGCGCAGGTTGGTTGGTCGACGGCGGGTCACTCTGGAGTCGACGTCAATCTTTACGCGTTTGGCTTCAATTCGAGTGGTCTGACGGGGAATGTCGAGAACACCGACGTTGGAGGGCACATCGCTTCCATGATGGGCCTCAACTTGGATCGTGCGTTCTTCTTCTCCTCCGGTTCTCTTCGGCGATACTGACCTTGAGCCACAGTCATCACGCAGGAGTTGAACAAGTGCGAAACTCCCTTTCTTGCGACGTCGAACAGGGCAACTGATTGCCCTCGCAGGAACCTCGACGAGTGGCACTCGACTTCTGCTGGTCACAGCTCATCAAACCCTGTCGGAATCGGACACTACCACGGCGAGCATTGAAGGGAGGAGCTGGATCTGACGACCTTGTCCATGTACAAAGCGCATTTGGGTTGTTTTCTTTCGCTCTCACTGCTCTCGGTCTCTCTGCTCTCTTCCTTGTCGCTCTCGAAGGCGAAAGGGATCAACCCCTTCAATTACCACCACCCAGGACAGGCAGCACCAGGCTTCCCTCCTCTCCTCGCTCCCTCTCTCCCTCGCATCTCCTCCCCACCCCGCTCACTCTTCCACCGTCGCCGCAGCTGTCGCCGCCGCCGTCGGAGCCGCCGTCGAGACCGGCGCGTAAGGAATGGGCGTCGAATCAGCCGGGGCGTTGCAATCAATCCTGCAACGAGTAACGCATCAGCTCTCGCTCCCTCCCTCCCTCGTCCCGAGAAAGTAACGCACACGGCCCAGTTCGTCCCGATGTAGGTACACCTCTTGCGCAAGCCGCTGAGCTCCTGGAAGCGCTTCCAGAGGGATCCTGAAGTCGCTGGGACGGGGAGGAGGTTGGGTGCGGGGATTGGGGCGGCGAGAGTTGCTGGAGCGAGGGTGAGGAGGAGGAGGAGGGAGAAGAGGAGGGTGGAGAAGAGGCGGAGGGGTGCGAACATCCTGTGTTGACCTGAGCGGGAGACGAAGTCAGTAGGAGCTCGTCGTCAAGGTGAGAAGATGAAACGCACGGCTTGAGGTTGGGAAACGAAGGAGAATGCTGGAAGGGGCTGTAAAGAGTCGACCGGCGACTTGAGAAGGTTAAGAAAGGTGGGAAGCTGCGCTGCAGGTGAAGGAACGGAGGAGAGAGAGAGAGACCCGTCGACGGAGGGAAGGGGAAGGAGGTAGGAGCGTCGCAACGTCGCAAGCCGTTTTCTCCGTCTCTCCAGGACTCGAGTATTGCGTAGAGCGTAGGCTTTGGAGGAAGAAAGCAGGAGTAGAGGGCGACAAGCAGAGGCGCGTACGGGAGGAGGTACGGGAGGAGGAAGTCCACGCCACAAACATTGTTTTGTTTACATCCGACCCAAATTCCCGAGGCTCGTTCCAAGTATCCTCATCCTCGAAAGCCTCTCAAACGCCCTCGAGCTCTCCAACAGCCTCCTCCTCCACCGCTCCCTTCTCGTCCACAAACTCGGGTCTCTCCCCAGCCCTGCTCGCTCCCCTCGCCCTCCTCAACGTCCCCTGTTCCGCGACATTCGCCCTCCCACCCATGCTCCCTCGCCTAATCAAGCCCCCGCTCCTCGATCCGGGAGAACTCGACGGCGTCGGCCCGTTCTCAAAGTCGGCGCGCAGATCCTCGTCGTCGAGTGCCGCTGGTCCGCGGAAAGAGCTCGAGACGAGAGAGGGTGGCGGAGGAGAGGGGGGGACGGAGAAGGGGAGGTTTCGGAATACGGGAGACGTGTAGCTCGTTGGTGAGGAGCTGGAGGGCGTTGGGTAGGGAGCTGTGGTGAGGGGGTACGAAGTCGATGGAGTGGTGAGGCTGGTCTTCTGCGACGAGGTCGTCGCAAAGGAGCTTCCGGCCGTCGAGCGCCTTCGTGCGTGGTTGAAAAAGGAGGAGGGCGGGGAGACAGACGTGGAGGACCCAGGGATCGTGATGCTCGAGGTGCGCGGGCTCCCTCCAACCCACTGCTGCGCCGAAGTCCTACTCGCTCGTCCTCCCTCGTTCGATAATCCGTCCACGGAGATACCGCACCTCCTCCTCAACTCCACCAACTCCCTGCGCCTCTCCTCGCTCACCGACTCGGTCTTCTCGAGCTGCTGCCTGAGCTCCGAGTTCTCCGTCTGGAGAGACTGGAGAGTGGTGATGATCGCTCCTGGTGCCACTTCGGCTGGTTCGAGAGAGACGGAGTGGCGCGGCGAAGGGAGGGTTGAGAAGTCGGAGGGGGAGACGGGAAACGAGGAGGAGGGGGAGTCGGAGGCCTGCTGTTGCTGTTCGAGAAGAGCAGAGAGCTGCCATTGGAGCTTGAGCGTAATGTTCTCCGACTCTGCTTCGAGTTGGCGTTCGAGCTCTCCCTTCTCGGAGCGTAGCTGGGGGAAGGGAAAGGTCAGCTCAGCAGCTCGCGGCAAGCACGATGGGGCTCACCTCTTCCAGCTTGGCCGTGAGTGACTGCACCAGCGCAGACTCCTCCTTGCTAGGGCTGCTTTCTCGAGTCATTCGAGTCGGTGAAAAAGTGGACGAAGGAGAGCTGTGTGGCGCGCTGACATCGGAGGCGCACCTAGGAACGCACGCGTCTCCTTGCCCTCTCCCCACACCTCGCCAAATGCCAACTCTCCCCGTAGTGGACCTCTCCCCCTTCCTGCTCGCGTCAACTCCAGCAGCTCGAGCAGCGTGTGCCAGCGCAGTCCACAACGCCTGCCTCTCGTTCGGATTCCTGTACATCAACGGCTTGGACTCAGTCCTCTCGCAAGAAGAGCTCGGCGGATCAATCGCCGTGGCGCGCGCCTTCTTCAACACTCCAGCTGCCGAGAAGCAGAAGCTCCGAATCCGGCCTGGGGACGGCGCACGAGGGTATCAGGTGGGTTGGCGGCTCTCCGGATGCGGGGTAGCTGGGGCTTATCGTTACTCTGGTTTTGCAGCTGCTGGGGGAGAACGTTACGCAGTACAGGGCGGATCATCATGAGGGACTGGATCTCTATCGCCCCGTGTCTCCAGAGGACCCTACGAAGCTGCTTCAGGGACCGAACCAATGGCCGACCAATCCTCCCGATTTCCGGCCAACAATCGAGGTGTGGGTGGAGAAAATGAGTACCATCGGGATGGCTTTGATGGCTGCGACGGCTATGGGGCTTGGGATGGATCTCGAGGGGGAGGAGTGGAGAGGGTTGAAGTCGAAGGTCGATGACTCTTTCTGGTGAGCTCCTGCTTGGGTTCTGGAGCAGGGTAGAGGGACTGGAGCTGACGATTCTTGTCAGGGTACTCCGATGTATTCTTTATCCCCCTCTCCCTCCAGATGCGCCGGGAGTTTCGTGCGGAGCTCACAAAGGTGCGTCGGCAGCGAGGCTGCAGGAATGGAGCTGACCGAGCCTGCAGATTATGGTTGCTGGACACTCCTGCACACGGATCCTACAGAAGGAGCTCTTCAAGTCTTCCTAGGCGACGAGAACGGCGAATCCGAGGAAGGTGGGCGTCGAGGAACGTGGATCACTGCGAACCCTCTGCCGAACGCGTTCGTAGTAAACATTGGCGAGATGGTGCGTCGACGGCTCCTTGCCTCCTCCAACTGTGCTAACAGCTTCACGACACCAGTGGGAGGTTTGGACGAACTCGCTGTACAAAGCTACTCTCCATCGCGTTCTACACCAGGGTACCAACTATCGGGTCTCGTGCGTCCTCCCCTCCTTCCAAGATCATCGCTAACCTCTCACCGGCCAGGATTCCCTTCTTCTACGAGCCAGCTTTCGATGCTGTCGTCGAGGTGAGTTCCCTGGTCCCTCTCGTCGGTCCCTCGCTCACCCTTCGTTCCGACGCAGCCTCTGCCTTCGGCTCTTCGACTCCAGGCTACGATGGAAGGCCAAGATACTTCGTCAGAAGCTCGTAGGAAACCCGTGGTATACGGGGAGTTCCTCGCGGGCAAGGTGTCGGGGAACTTTGCTTTGGCAGACGAGAATTGAAACGGTTGAGAGACCCCCCTTCGCAAGCCAACATGACCTCCATTCCCACGTGCTCAATCCTCCTCCTTGATAACTCGCACCGTCTTATCGAACCCACACGAAACGAAAACCACCTTCCCTCCCTGCTCGAGCACCTCCACATCCCTCACCACCGAGCTCCCCCTCTCCGTCTCCCTCCTCAACCTCGCCCTCTCACTCCGTCCTTCCACCGGCCCCTCCTCCTCCATCGGCGCCGCCGCTCCATGCGCCGGGACGCGCAGGCGGACTTTGCCCTTGACGTCGACGACGCGGAGGATCCCATCTTCGGAGTTGACGACGACTGCTGAGCCGTCTGGGAGCCAGCTACGAGGTGGGATTAGTGAGGAAGGAGAGAGGAGGGGAGGGGAACGCACGAGTGACGAGGAGTCGAGTATTCCCCTTGCTCTGCTGTCGTCCAGATTGTTGCGATGCGTTTCGAGGAGTGGAAGGGGAGGAGGAGGATGCGCGAGTTTTCGGTCGAGGTTTGGAGGGAGAGGATGGGGAGACGCGGGTGGAGGGTGATGTGGAGACTGGGAAGAGGTCAGAATTGTGCTCGCGCGCAGGGAGAAGACGGAATCTCACATGCTGAAGCTGACCCAGGCGTCGTTGTTCTCGTTGAGGTTGATCGAGGAGAGAGAAAAGTCCTCGTCGCTGTTCGAGTCTCCAGGAAGTCGGATGTAGTGGAGGAGATGGTCGTCTCGGGCCGAGAAGACGAGGTGCGACGATCCAGGGAGGAAGATGGCCGCTTCGAGGTTCGTCTTTGTCGTGTGGGTGTGGCGTTGAACAAGTTCGAGCTTGGGCGTCGCAGCGAGCTCGTCCGCCTCTTCTCCCTCCAGCAGCGCATTCTCCTCCTCCACGGCCGATTCGACGAACTCGTAGATGATGACGGTCTTGTCGTACCCAATCGTGGCGACCCATCGGCCGTCGCCGCTCCAAGCCGTCTTGACGATGTACTTGTTGTGGTCCTTGAGCTTCTGAAGGACGGTGTGGGAGACGAGGTCGATTAGATAGAGGGATCCTTCCATCATGCCGGCGACGAGGAAGCGCGAGTGGTGTTGAGGACTGAGGGCGAGGGAGAGGACGGGGGAGGGGAAGTCGTAGGTGTCGAGGAGCTCGTAGGTTTTGGCATCGAGGACCTTGATCGTTCGATCGACAGCGGTGGTAAAGACGCAAGGAGTGAACGAGCTTGGAGAGGTGCGTTAGATCCGTCCCAGCGACTCCGCTCCCCGAGGACTCACCTCTTGAACCTCCCCTCCGCAGAATCCCAATTGCGCTTCGGCAACGCTCCCCCCTTGACACTCAGCACGTTCGTCGTCTCCCGAATCGTCTTGGTGACCTTCTCCGGCAACACCGTCTTGAGCTCAAGCTGGTCGAGCTCTTCCTCGAGAGGTGCAGGAGGAATCGCCATTCCCGCAAGACGCGTCGCCAGAAAGTCCTCGACCACTTCTCGGAGATCTGGTCCGCTGGCGGTGTCCGGGAAGAGATCGAGGTCCGAGTAGAACGCTGTGGCTTCGCGCTTGAACGTCGCGAGAGTCTCCGTGTAGCCTGCGGAAAGAGGCGATCAGCGCGAAGTCCAGGATACGGGATCAATCCAAAGCTCCTCCAAGTCACGAGCATCCGCCTCGCCTGTTGGCTCAGGAGGGGAGGAGCTTCGTCGAGAGCGGTGACGCACCTTGAGACGCGAGGAACCTTGCGATTAGCCGGTGTGATTGCGTCGTAGCTGAGAGGTCTATTCTTAAAGTAGGAGCAGCTACCGTAGCCTGAGCTGGGAGAAGAGCAGAGAGCAGAGTCATACTCGACGAGTTGTGGAGGAGGGAGAGCTGCGTTCGCCGGTCAAGCTCACGATGTCGAAGCTATTGCTCCTCTGCCTCCTTCCCCCACCTCGTTTGACGCCTACTCTGCCGACGAGATGGCCTCTCTGATAGGAATCGGCGCAAAGTCTGGCCCGCCTGCAGCTGTGCTCGCTTCGCCAACGCCAACCTCCTTCGACGCTCTCCCGGTCGAAACCTTGGAATCGGTCACGACGGCAGCATCAGCAGGAGGGACGGGGGAGAAGCCTACTGGGCTGCGTGGGGCTTTATCTGGGATGCTAGACTCAAAGTGAGCTGGTCACGCTGGGGGGAGCAAGGGCAGAGGAGCTGACCTACCTCTCTCCCAGTCCTTACTTTTCCGCTGGCTTCGGTCTCATGGTGCGGCTCTGCTGGAAGATGGGCACGGGGGATCAAGCTAATACTCTGCTTCTAGGCTGTAGGAGTCGGCATCACCTTCCTCCGTCGCTCAGCCGTCCAAGCCGCCACCATCGCCCAACGCCGCCTCCTCGTCTCCCTCGAGATCTCCTCCAAGGATCCCTCGTACCTCTGGTTCCTCCAGTGGATGGCAGCGCAGGCAGCCAAGCAAAAGGCGTTGGCGGAAGCGCCGTTGCGGGGGATGGAGGGACTCGCATCGCGCATTCGCAGTCACGAGCTTGCGGTGGAGACCAAGTACGAGCAGCGCAAGGACGGGAGCTCGAGCGCCGAGTTTAGCTTAGTTCCTGGTCCTGGGACGCACTACTTTCGCTACCAAGAAGCTTGGTTCCAGGTGAGCCTTCTCTGCGCGCTCGAGACGTGACCGGCGTGTTGACATTCCTCCAGGTCAAGCGAGAACGAGCGACGAACATGCTCGACCTAAATTCTGGCACGCCCTGGGAGACCGTCACCCTCACCACTCTCTCCCGCGATCGCGTCCTCTTCCCGCCATTACTCTCGGAGGCGCGCAAGTTGGCGCAGGAGGCTCACGTCGGACGGACGGTTATTTATACGGCGTGGGGAGCCGACTGGAAGCCCTTTGGACGACCGAGGATGCGGAGATTATTGGAGAGCGTGGTGTTGGACAAAGGGGTGAAGGAGAGGATCGTCGAGGACGTGAAGGGGTTCATGAAGCGAGGACCGTGGTACTTTGAGCGAGGTGAGTTCTCACCTTCGTTTGGCGATTCTGCGCAGGTAGCTGACCTTGTATCGGCACTCAGGCATTCCATATCGACGAGGATACCTTCTTCACGGCCCTCCAGGATCTGGCAAGTCGTCGTTCATCCAAGCTCTCGCCGGATCGCTCGAGTACAACATCTGCGTCCTCAACCTCTCCGAACGCGGCTTGACGGACGACAAGCTCAACCACCTTCTCGCCAACGCTCCTGAGCGCAGCATTGTTCTCCTGGAAGACATTGACGCAGCCTTCAGCGGCCGAACCCAAAGTGGCGAGGCTGGGTACGCTCAATCCACCCTCCACTCCCTCGCACGTCCTAACTAACGCCCTTCCAGATTCACCGGCAACGTCACATTTTCCGGCCTCCTCAACGCCCTCGACGGCGTCGCCTCATCCTCCTCCCAACGCATCCTCTTCATGACAACGAACCACATCTCCCGCCTCGACCCCGCCCTCATTCGCCCCGGCCGCGTCGACCTCAAGGAGATGATCGACGACGCGACGCCCTACCAGGCCTCGCTCCTCTTCCGGCGCTTCTACGGCGGGACCGACGGACTCGCCGAGGAGGAGTTGGAGCGGATGAGCACGCTGCTGGCTGCCAAGGTCGAGGAGGGGATGAGGGAGGGGCTGAGGGTTAGCATGGCGAGTTTGCAGGGACACTTTATTCGGTGTGGAGCGGAGGAGGCGCTGGAGGGGTGGGACGCGCTTGCGAGGATGGCCAAGGAGGATGCGAACGCTCGTGTCATCTTCTCGTCGAGTCCGTAGAGGGAATTAACATATCGCAAGATGGTCAACATCAGGGTTCTGCAGGTTCGGTCGTAAGGACGTCGAAAGCAAGGTGGTGCAAGTACGAGGGGAGGGGAATGTCAATATGGGGTAAAATGCTTCGTGCGAGTAGCGCAAGAGAGAGGTGACCGAACGAACCCCCTCGTCACTTCCTCCCCTTCTCGCCCTTCGCGGCCTTCGCCCCATCCCGCACGACGCCCTGGGCGCGCTTGATCGCTTTCCGAATCAGATCGTCGCGAAGCTTGAGGGTGAAGGCGGTAGGGAAGAGGAGGGAGGAGGAGAGGGAGGTCGGAGGGAGGTGGACGAGGAACGCCATGATCGATTCGCGAGTGGGGGATTGTTCGGGGTCGAGTAGCCGCTGACGAACGAGGTCGAGGATGGCGAGGGCGATGCGGAAGAGCAAGGTGCGGTCGAAGAAGATGAGGTCGACGCAGCGGAGGGTCGTGTCCCAGGGGAGGGTGTTTACGAACAGCGTCCCGAACCAACCCGGGAGGAAGGTGTGCGGGTCGACTCCGAGTTTGTCCTGCAGACACGCACGTGTTGGCAGCTGCTTGTAGAGAGAGAGCGCGGGAAAGAACGAACCAGTCGCTTCGCAAGCTTCGAATCGACGCTCTCCAGCAGGAAGCCGAAAGCGAGCGTCTCGATGCGAAGGCTCTCCCTCCCGCCCTCGAAGTAGTTGCGGAACCTGTAACGCTTGACGAGCGCAACGAGGATCCAGAACGCCTCCTCGGGAGCTGCGACGTGCGTGAGGAGCAAGCCGACCACGCACGCCATGCCTGGTGCGAAGCCGAGTTCCCAATCGTAATTCACGAGTGCCTAAAGGAACGATCGTCAGTCAAGACCACTCAGGAGAAGCACGAGCGAGGAACTCACCTTGAGAACGGAGCCAAGATCCTCTCGCGCCGAAGTTTCCACCGCGAACTGAGGATGCTCCTCGAGTGTTCGAGCGACGTCCTGCTCGATCAGGTCGTAGACCGGGAGACGATCGAGGCCACCGAGCATCTGCAAAGGTGGAAGATCAGCCCCGCACAAGAACGAAACGGGCGGGACGAGACGCACATGGAACAACCCTTCGACCTTGTCTGAATCCGCCTCGGCTAGGAACCCCCAGACTCGTCCTCGGACACTGCTCGGAATCCCAGCCTGCACCAGCGACTTGACCTTCTTGCTCTTCTTGACCGCCGACGCCGAGAGCGCCGACATCGTTTGTACCCAACGAAGCTCCTTCGCACGATGGTTCTCGACCGACCGCTCGTCGAGAGGAGGAGGGGGGAGAAGCGGGGGGTAGCTTCCCAGCGACGTAGTCGATTGACGGGAGGAGTACTGGCCGAGATTCGGGGAGGAGGCGGAGGAGTCCATGCGGCGGGGGTGGGGAGAGTGTTGGGCGTCGTCCGAGTCGAAGCTTCGTCGAGGATGGCTGGCGAACGCAGGCGATAGCGCGACTTCCGAGCCGTCGCCGTTCTGGTAAAGCGCCGCCCGCGCAGGCTTGATGAGCTCGAACTCGGTCTTGCCCAGCTGGACCGTCTCCTCCTCGAAATCCTTCGACGAGACCGGCGCTCCGTAGTCGACCTTGGCCGGCTTCTCCTCCTTCCCCTTCTTCCCGAACGAGAACATCGAGTTCGACTGCTTGCGCGCGAGCGTTCCTGCCGACGACCTCCCCGAGGACCTCCCATCGTCGTCGTCGTAATCCGCAGACGGAGTCCTCCTTCCCCTCGCCTGCGCAAACCGCATCGACTCTGGATCGTTCGCAGAGCTGCAGCTCGGAGATCCAGCGACCGAGATTGCCGCGTCCGTCAGTCCCGCCTTGAGGAGCGCTTGGGAGGTCTTGTTCCGGAGGTTGGGCTTGCGGAGTTTCGAGGGACCGTCGCGGAGTGACGAGTTAGACTGCGAGCGGTGGATACTGGAAGAGAAGGAAGGAGATCGGGGGCTGTTGTTGTTTGAGTTGGGGGTGCTGGAGAAGGAGGAGGCGCTGGGGGAGTGGAAGGGAGTGGAGGGCGCGTTGGGAGAGGGCGGGAGGGGAAGAGCGTATTGGTACGTCGAGGGATTGGCGGAGGTCGAGGGAATGGTGAGTTTGGGCATCCAGGAGCCGAGGGGAGGGGGGTTGGGGTCGTCGTAGTACTCCTTCGTCCGGTTCCTCGGCGGCTGAGGGGAAGGAACCTGGACCGTAAGGCTGGGAGCTGCAGAGGTAGGCGAGTTCGCCAAGCCGTCTTCTTGACTCGTCGTGTCGCCATCCGAAGGGCGCCACGCGGGACGAGTTCCCGAGACAAAGACGGGCGAGGAGGGCGAACCGATCTTGAGGCCCTTGGCTCCGCCTTTGCGCAACGATGAAGGGCGTGGAGAGTCGGGAGAAGTGGGAGAGGGAGAGTCGGGGAGCCCCAGAAGGGCGCGGGATTGCGGGCCGTCGTGAGGGGAGCTGGGAGGGGAGAAGTGGTGGAAGAGCTGGCGAGAGATGGGTGCGTCGATTGGGGATGAGTGAGAGGGAGAGGGGGGTTGTAGGTTGTGTGGGGAAGGAGGGTGGCTTCTAGAGTCGAAGGAGGCGACGGAGGCCAAAGAATCTGCGGTCGACAGTCGAGGGAACAGGTCTCGCAACTGCGGGATCCCCTCCATCTCGGAACCCGTCGAAACCGTCACCTTCCTCGATCGAGCCTCGACAGGTGGTTCGTGGAACGGGACTCCCGCCTCGAGCTGCCCGCGAAGCTTGCTCGCTACGTCGCGAGCGTCCAGGCGAATCGGCGAGGCGTGGACCAGCGCCCCACGTCCGTCGTAGTACTCCTCCTGTTCCTCCTCCTGCATCCCTTGCAGAGTCATCGGCGACTCTCTCCTCCTCTTCTCGGCGCTCGCGAGGACGCTCCTCCTGCCGCTCGAGGACTTGGAAGGGCTGTCCGGCGCCGCGAGCGAGCCAGCGATCGACGACGCGCTCGAGTAGCGATACGAATCAAAGATGAAGATCTCGGTATCTTCGCCATTGGGGCTCCTCGCCAAACCCTCCTCGCTCGCGAAACGTCCCCATCCCGAATCGTCGCTCGTCATCCTCCGCAGCATGTCCTGATCGCTCGAGCTGGCGAGAATGGCGCTGGGAGAAGAGAAAGCCGACCGAGCGGGCAACCCGTTGTTGCCTGGGCCTTCTGAGCTGCGACCTCGACGCCGGTAGAGCGAGTCTGCGATGCTGGCGTCCGAGAATTGGCTGCGCAGGTGAGGGGGCGAGATGGGAAAAGAAGTCGAAGACGCGGAAGGTGATGGAGTGTGAGAATGGGAA
>JANGFH010000648.1:0-11926 GCA_025758715.1 Glaciozyma martinii | reverse complement strand
GGGATAGGGGAGGGGAGATGGGTGGGGAGGTGGGTGGGGAGGGAGTGAGGGGAGAAGAGAGGCATCGACATGGATGGCATCGACATGGAGATGCGGGAGGGGAAGAGGTCGGGAGAGTCGGTCGACGTCGACGACAAGGGGTAGTCGGACGCAAAGTCAAAGTCGAGGATCGAAAAGGGGAGGTGTTGGTTGAGGAGAGGGTGGGCGCGAGACTTGTACGAGTCGAACGCGGTGATGGACGCCGGGAGAGGACCCTCGACGCCCGCCGCGAACTTTTCAAAGTCAAAGTCGACGTCGTCGGGGAAGCACGACGTAAAGTCGTTCGAGTGGAGCGAGTCGCTGTTGAGGATCGCCTCGAGGTCGGAGAGGGGGTCGTGGGCGGCGGAGGGGTACGAGGAGAAGGAAGGAGAGACGTACTCGAGCTCGGCCTCGACCGTCGACGTCGAGTAGCTCCCGTCGGCCGAATCGTCCGCTTCCGACGACGAACTCGAGAAGGGCGACTCGGGCGTCGTGATCAACTCGTAGGCGCTCGTGCTGGTGTAGGGCGCCGAGTCGGAGATTGTCGCGCGGCGCTCACGCTGCTCACCCTCGGGGCCCCGCACTGGCGGAAACGACGACGCTTCGCTGTACCGCCGCGTCGTCGTCACGGGCACAAGGAGGGATTCCACGGCGAGAGAGTCGACGGTGTAGGGGCGCGAGTAGGTGGGGAAGTCGGGGGGAGAGATCGGGAGGGTGAAGGGGAAGGCGACGGGCGCGGGAGATGCTGGCGACAGCGACGAGTCGTCCACGTCCACCTCGTCCACCTTGGCTGGTGCCGAGACTGAGATCCGACGCTTGCGTCCCTTGACCACGGGGGAGCCCTCCATCTTGCGCGAGTGAAGGCGCGAGTGCCGGTTGAGGGTGTCTCTGAACGCACGGGGCTCAAAGTCAGCTCGGGGGGTTCTGCGGACGACGTTCGAGAGGGAGCAAACGGACTGTCGAGCGAACGTCTTGCCGCAATCTGAACACGAGTAGGGCCTGTCGAGGGTGTCTGCAAAGGCCCAAGATCGTTAGCTCCCGTCCGCCCGTTCGACCACCCCAACCCCATCCTCCCGTCACCGGGATCCCCAATCGATCCACTCACGGGTTCGTTCATGGCGCTGAGCGTGCTCGAGCTTTTTAAAGGTCTGCAGAGGAGGGCGGAGTGAGTTGAGGGCTCGAACAAGGGCTGAGGGGACGAGTGAAACGCACCATGTCGCAGAAGGAACATTTGCTCAAGGGCTTCCCTAGGGACGAAGAGGGCGCTCCATGCTGGGTCAAGGCAGTCATCTTGGTTTGGTGAAGTGTTGGGAGGAAGACGAGCTCAAGTCGTCGAGAGCGGGCGCGAGAGCGGGCGGATCAAAGGCAACACCTGATCGCCCTCGCTCCACTAGAAGGGGATATTGCTTTAAATTGACTACGTAGGAGGGCGAGGTACTACGGAATTCCTTTCTCGTCATTCCTCCCGTCGTGCCCTGGCTCCTCCTTGCTCTCTAGTTATCAATCAGGACAGCAGAAGGTTCTTGTCCGGGGCCCCCCATCTCCCCTCTTCTCGAGATCTGTATCCAGAGGAGCCGAGATTTCGGCCTTCGCAAGCAGCGGGGCGAGCTAGCGCGGCTCTTCCGTTTCATCGAGCCAGACCTGGACCTCGAACCGGACCATTCGAGCTGGTAATGAAGAGCTGCTTTGCAAACGACACAAAGGAAGGAAACAAAGGAGGAGAGTCGAGACTGGAGGAGGACCGGACTCCGCCCCATCAATTCCTCGCGCATTTCTTTCCCCAACGACTCCACTTTGTCCCCTGTTCGACTCTGCCCGATTCCCAGCTTCACCTTGGCTCAAGCTTCGGACGTGTGCCGCCTTGTGTTCGGCAGCTTCCTCCGTACGTTCCTCCCCCCCCCCGCTTTTAATCGACTCTGTTTTGCGGGGAAAATTGATCGACTGAGAGTGGAATTCCGGTGAGAGGGAGAGAGGGAGAGGAGCAAGTCGAGTAGGATCGCACCTTTGTTCGTCGCTTTGCCTTCAAGAGGAGCAAGGAGCAAGGAGCAAGGAGGAGGATTGAGGATTGAGGAAGCGTTGCGTTTGCCCGAGTGAGGGGGAGAGGTTGGAGCTGTGAAATTCTCGAAATTGAACGGAAAAAGTAAAACTACTTATAGCCTAAACTCGATCGTTGAAAGACGCGAAGCTCTTTCGACAGCTCTACGTCGACGATGGCACCAGATCAACCAGGACTAAAGCGACCTCTCTCTCCTGATCCCGTTGGTGGAGCTGCCGAGTACCCTCAAGCAGGACCAGCTCAAAAGAAGAAGGGACGCAAGACGAACGAGGGAGACGACAACGAGCCAGCACCCGAGAAGCGCGAGGCTCTGTTCAAGAAGAGTACGTCACCTCGTTACGACTGGGGAAGAACCACAAGCTAACCTTCGTCCTGTCGCAGAGTGCCCAAAGGTTCGTCCCGTCGAACAAGGAGCTGCAGGGGAGCTAACCCCCTCCTCGCCCCCTCTCTCAGAACATCACCGAACGCGTCGAGAGGGTCATGACCCAGCGCTTCTTCTGCGTCGACCGCCGTAGGACGGGAGAGATCAGCGAGGTTCTCTCAGTCCTAGGCTCGACCGGCAACGCAAGTCGCGTTTTCTGCGTCCTCCTCCTACGCTCCCTGACCGCTTGCGCAGGTCTACAAAGTCACGGTGAACCGCCTCCCCTCCTGCTCCTGCCCCGACGCCACGAAAGGAAACAAATGCAAGCACGTCCTCTTCGTCCTGCTCAAAGGTCCGTCTCCCTCCCTCCCCCTCCCCTCCCCAACGCTAACCTCCTCCCTCGGCAGTCCTCCAAGTTCCTCCAAGTCCCCCTCTCCTCGAACCTCTACTACCAAAAGGCCCTACTCACCTCTGAACTCGTCTCCATCTTCTCTCAGGCCCCGCGTGCCCCGTTGGACGTCGCGACCGAGCGCCTGCGATCCCTGTACAAGGTAGCTACGGGGCAGGAAGCGCCTGCGGAGGGTGGGAGTGGAGGGTCGGTGGAGAAGCGTTTGCCGGAGGAGGGAGATTCTTGCCCTGTTTGCTGTGAGTCGTCGCCATTGGCGGGAAAGGAGTGGAGCTGATGGACGATTGCAGATGAGGATTTCGAGGAGGGGAAGGAAAGGGGACTCGTCTTTTGCCTCTCGATCAAGGGGTGCGGGAACGGTCTTTACGACGTCTGTTTCCAGCAATGGGCCGCGCAGAAGAAGCCCGTGTACGCTTTTTCGCTCTCTCTCTCTCCCCTCTTTCTCCCTCGAGCGAGGCTAAACGACCCCTTTCGCAGGACGTGCGTCTTCTGTCGCGCCGAATGGTCCGCGCAACCTTCTGGAACCGCCGCCGCTGCGGGTCCTTCGTACAGCGCCGAAGGGTACCTCAACCTCGCCGACTCGGTGGGCATCTCGAGGGAGAGGGACACGTCGACGTGTGCGTTGTTTTTCTTTTCTCCCGCCGTTGAGAAGAGTTTCCGAGAGCTGATTTTCTTTCGCGAGGCGCAGATTACCATGGACCGCAGAAGGGCAAGTCGTGGGATGGAGGTTATGGGAGGTACGGGAGGTACTAGGGAAGGGGGGGGGGAGGATCTGTCGCTTGGGCGTTTGTTGCTGTGCTTTTTCTTGCCAACGAGCTGTGTTTTGCGCTCCTTCTCGTGCTGCTCGACCCGTTCGGAGGAACGAGATTAATTGAAAACTGTACAAAGGCTACGGAGTGGTTTCAAGAACAAAGGTCGGGGGGTGGCTACAGAGCAAGATGGTACACTCGTGCGGAAGGAAGCTCAAGCCTCGCGAACCTCTTTCGACGCCCTCTCCCTCCGCTCAGGTCGATTCCGAGCCAGAGCCCATCCTGCGAGAAGAGAATTAGCGAAGCTTCGAGCGCGCAGAGAAGGAACGGACCTCGTAGTGCAAAGAGGACGAGGATCCAGGAGAACCAGAGCGAGACGAGGGCGATGGTGATATTGAGGAACGCCTGCCGAGCTCGGAATCAGCACGTCTCCTCTCAAAATCTGTGAGGGGGGGGAGAGAGAGAAAGCGAGGCGCACCATCTTGTTATCGAACCCATGCCTCATCGCAGTGAACGTCACCTGCTCCGTAGAGAAGATGAACGCCGCTCCCCCTCCCGCAACACACAGCGACGCGAGCGCCTCGGTCAGCGGTCGAGAAGGGATCACCGAAGTCGGTGGACGAAGGAAGAGGAGGAAGTAGGTGAGGAGGCGGAAGAGGGCGAACAGGGCGAGGAGGGTGCCCCAGAGTGCGTGAAGGTCCGTTTGGAACCGGAACGGTTGTGGGTGCGCTGACATGCCGATGCCGACGGCGCCGATTACGAAAGCTGTCGTAGGGAGTTAGTGGGGAAGAAGGAATGATGAAGGGACGAACCTGGGATGGGATTGAAGGAGTAGTTCCAGGAGGGAGGGACGACCTCGCTCGGGTCCTTTGCGGCTTCGACCTCCTCGATCGCTGCTTGCGAAGCCCAGAATTGAAGCTTTCGAGACTCGAGGAGCATCCCCAGCGCCCCAGCGAACCAGAACCTGCATCGTCGCAGCATCAGTTCCCACTCCTTCGCAAACAAAAAATCGAACGCACATGACGGCGATACTCGTATGCTCCCAATCCTTGTGCGTCCAGGGGGAATCGCCCTTGCCGAGTCGCTCGAGCCAGGTGTTGGAGATGCCGTAGAGGAAGATGGTGGTCGATTCGAGGAACTCGGCGGAGACGGCTTGGGTCGAGGAAGAGGGACGACGGTTCCACGCCCACCCGAGCATGCTGAAGGCGCCGAGGTAGCGCGCAAAGGTCAAGAGACCGTACCAGAGGAAGATCGAGCCTGCGAATACCTGTTAGCGAGAGTGCAAGCGAAGGAAAATGGACGCACCCTTGATAGTATGAGCGAGGCAGCTAAAGGAAGAGTCAGCGAGGCTCTGGAGGAAGACAGCGAAAGAGAGGACGCACCCGTTCAAATACCTCTCCCTGCACGAGCCAGAATACACCGCGATCCCACTGAGGAGCGCCACGTACGCCAGCAGGACGAGCGACTTCTCCAGCAGCCCTCGACCGACCTTCGCACTCGCCACCAGTCGCGTCCGAGCCGATTGACGAACGCTGGGGACCGGTGATTCGGGTCCTACACTATTAAAGAGCGTTCGTTCCGAATTGAGCGAGTCGTTCCGGCGGTGCGAGGAGTCGGTGGCGCGAGGAGGGGAAGGGAGGTGGGTCCAGTGGACTTCGGTGGTGTCGATGGGGGACTGGACGAGAGGAGCTTCGTCGTCGTCCTCTTCTACTTCCACCACTGGGCACTGCGTCCGGGCTTCCGAGTACGTTCCGCCGAACCACCAGCGCTTGAAGCGAGCTGCGAAGCCGACGAGGTCGTAGGCGTTCAGCGCGAGGACGAGGGCCATGATGATCCAGCCGAGGACGGAATGGGCTTTGTTTTCGTCTGTACGAGAAGGAAGGAGAGTCAGCTTTCGTACTGGAAGGCAGTGGAAGAGAACGCACAGAGGTTGGGAGTGAGGCTGCCGTACATTGCTCCGAAAAGCATGCCGAGGAGCGAGGTGACGAGAAAAGCTCCCTGGGGGATGAGCGCGAGCTGAGACTTGCCGCTCTTGAGGAACAGAGCTGCAACACGCTCAGGATTAGCTCCCTCGTCGGTCTCCGCCACAAGCTCTCGAGACTCACCCAGAGGCAGGAGCACAAAGAACGCCAGGCCCATAAATACGACGTGCGCTACGAGCACCGACGGCTTGCCTTCCTCCATTCCATCGAGCTCGTAGTACGCCAGAGGATCCGGAGAGTGGGTGAGGAGGATGAGGGTTTCGTTGAGCGTCGTGAGCGGCGCGCTGCTATGGTCGTGAGCGGGAGTCGCGCCGGTGAGGATGGTCGTGGCGAGCTGGTCGGCTTGATCCTGGTGCCCACCGTGGCGCGCGTAGAGCTGATTGTTCGTCCTGCTGAGTCCCTCGAGCTCGATCGCCGAGCTCGTTCTCGGCGCGTTCGAACTTGCGTTGGCCACGCAGCTTGAGAGCGCGAGGAGGGTTACGGAGAGGAGGGTCGCGTGTCGAACCATCTCTCAGTCGATAGAGTCGTCTTGTCCAGAGACGCAGAGTAGGAAGCAAACAGAGACTCGCCCCTGACAGAAGGCCGAGCTAGGATCCTCGGTCATCGCTGCTCGGCCTCCAGCCAACAGCCAGGTCCGCACGCAGAGAAGATAGACTAAAGAGCGGGGGGGTAAAAGCTTTCTGCTGTGCTGTTGGGAGGAACCTTTGACGCGCCCCAGACGGTCAGTTGCTTCTGAAATCCTAGGTACCTGGTACCTGACTGAGGGAACAGTTACGGAGGTGGGGGAACCTCCCTCTTGCCAACGACTCGAGTCGAACGCGCGCAAGGCAGAAGTAAGCTCAGGCAGAGCTCTCAAGGAAGTCCTCTCGGAAGCTCAAGTCGAATCCCGCACAACAACAACGATCAGGCGCCTTCGACAAGATGCGAGTTGGGCGCGCCGATTGGGAACGAGGAGCTCCGCAAGCTGACTGACTCTGACTCTGCAGGGTTCAGTCGAAAGTGGTGCTATGGGATCCAGCAGAAGGGAGTTCACGCTTCGTGGTGGGAGGAGGGAGCGAGCTCCGCATGTTTGAGTGCCACTGGGAGGTGAGCCGGTCGAGTAGGGAGGCCAGCGAGGAGCACGGGAGCTGACAACGAGCTGCAGGGTTCCAAGTCAGAGCCTAGAGTGACTACCTTGAGCGTCGTGTCCGAGTTGTCGCAGGTACGAGAGTCCAGCAGCTCGTCCCGACCTCCCCCCCTGACCCACCTCCTCCTCCGCCAGCTGCGAACGTTCGCCTGGTCCCCTCACCCCAACTATCCAGATCTCATGGCTGTCGGTCTCACCACTGGTCGGACTCTCCTACTCCGGCTCGACGCCTCGGCATCTCCCTCCGCTTCCCACTCCCTCAACCCCGCCCTCTCCGCCATCTCTCTCAATCCTCGACATGCCCGCCCCTGCAACGCCGTTGCTTTCTGCAGGGACCAGCCCGGACTCCTTGTGGTGGGTCTGGAAAAGGCGCGCGGGGAGAGTCTCCTCATTTTCGACATTGAGCAATCCGCGCGCTCACTCGACAGCGGCAAGGACGCGACGCCAATCTCGGCTCAGCTGCAGAGCCACTCGTTCCAACGCGACCATGGCGTCCCTCGCAACCATTCTCCGACCGCCTCTCCATCTTCCGCCGAGCCGCGTCCGCTCCTGCAATTCGGATCCTCAGAAGCCGTCACTTCCGCCGCCTTCCTCGTCGCAGGCGCGAGCAGCTCTCCTCTCGTGAGCCGCACACTGTCTGGGCGCACTCCGAACGACGCTGACGATCACTGTTTCTTCCACAGCTCGCAGCGGGAATGGGCGCCAAGTGGCTCCGAATCTTTGATCTTCGCGCACCACCTGTCACCGTCGCAACCTGGTCGTCTCGCAGCGTCTTCGACATCAACCCGGACCCTTTCAACGGCCACCAATTTGCCAGCCACGGGGACGACGGCGTGATCAAGCTCTTCGATCTCCGCAAACCCTCCGACGCTCTACTCTCCTTCTCCGAAGTCGACGCCGGCGCCGTTGCTGCTCGCTTGCGCCCGACGTTGGGCAAGCCCCTGGCGCAGATTGCGTGGAGTCCGACGAGGAGAGGAATGTTGGCGGCGCTGGATCGGGATAGCAATGCGATGAGGATCTGGAACCTCGCGGATGGGATGGTTGCGCAGTTGGAGACGCCGGAGGAAGGGAGTGGAGCTGCAGAGGAGGGTCGGAAGGCGCAACTTGCGAGGGTGGGTTCCGACGAGCTGCGACTCCCAGTTCTCTTGGACGACAAGCGCAGTGAGATTTCAGATCCTGCCGTCGCTCCAGTCGATTCTGACTTCGCTTCTCCCCTCAGCCGGCCAATTCCAACTCCCCCTCGCCTCCTTCGCCTTTGCTCAATCCCCCAAATCCTCTCTAACGCACTTCGTCGGCGTCTCCCGCGACGCCTCCAACCCCGGCTCGAGCGGCCACCGAATCGAAATCGTCGCCATGCACCACGCGTCCCAAAGCGGCTTCCTCGAACGCAGCATCGTCCTCTCCGACTCGACGATCTCTACAGGATTATCTACTCTCCCCATCCCCGCCCTCGCATCGCCCGACGACCCCGACCTCGCCGCCAGCGAACGTCGCCCGAGTATCGATCGTGGGCGGTCGCTCTCCTTTGGCTCGGTAGTGCCGACCGGGGTCGATAAGGGGGTGACGCCACGGCCTTCAGGGTCGGTTACGCCGAGACGGTTGTCGAGGATTCGAGCGGATGAGGGACCGCGGGAGGAGGTGCCTGGGGTCGAAGGGCTTGCAGCGCTGGCGACGGACCCGTCGGTCGTGTTGAGAGATCGGGTCGAGCAAGGGTATGGAGCGAATGTGAGATTCCAGCTTCGTCGGTGGTGGGGAGACGCTGATTTGGGTGGAGCAGCCTCTCATCAACGCCACGCTCGTCGAACCCTCCATCGCCGAGTTCTGGCTCTGGATCGCACGTTCGTCCTCCTTCCTTGCGAAACCTTTCCCGTCTCTAACTTCGTCTTCTCACAGGCGCAGAGAACCTCGCGAAAGACGCCTGCATCAACGACTTTGACTTCCGGTGGCGAGGCGTCATCGACATCCTTACCGGCTTCCTTTCCTGCTCCGCCTCCTCCTCCACCCCCTCCACCACTCCCTCCCAACCCACGGCCCCTCACTCGATCTACCGCGACGTCACCCGTTCCCTCCGACGAGGCGACGAAGCGCGCGCCAAGGACGTCAAAGACGCCGCATACGCCGCCGCCGCCGCTGCCCTCGTTTCGCGAAGGAGGTTGGAGGGAACGTTTGCCATCTCGGCGAGCCAGGTTGGGGCGCAGAGGAGGTTGGCGTTGCAGTGCTGTGGGGCGGAATGGGAGGACGAGTTTGAGAGCGTTTGTGCGAGGTGAGTTCTTCTTGGTTTTCGTTGCGGGGTTTGGTGCTGGGATGCGTGCTGAGGTTGGGTTGTCGGGGAGGCTGCAGCAGGGTGGGGATTATGAGGGAGCTGCGAGGCATGCGTTCTTTGCGGGGCATTTGGAGAAGGCGATGCAGTGTTTGAGGCTTTGCAAAGGTGAGTTTGGGTGTTGCAGTCCCAAGTGATCTCGCTGACGTTCTTTCGCCCGCAGATGAACGGCTGCGTGTCCTCGCGCCTGTCCTCGCAGCTTACGTGCGTCGCTTCGCTTCTTCTCCCACATCGGAGGCTCTCGTTGACCTGACTTGCACACAGCTGGCTCAAAAGGCCTCCGCCATCGGATCCGATAGCGTTTATGCGGACCTCTGTCGCTCCCTCAGCTCCGACTGCGAGACGCCTTGGATTCGAGGTTGGTGTTTCTGGCGGGTCGAGCGCGGGGTTCTGGAGCTAATAGTTGTTCTCGTTCAGCCATGTTTGCGTTCCTGGCGAGTGGGGATTGGCGAGAAGTGGGAGACGAGATTGGACTTCCTCTCAAGGATCGAGTGGCCGTGGCGTTGAGGTGAGCGAATCTCGCGCTTTCCAGCTCGCACGAACTGACGGTGCGTTCCTAGGTTCCTCTCCGACAGCGAAGTACGTCTTCTCCTGCGTTTTTCCCTTCCTTAAACCTGACGCCGCCTTCGTCGCAGCTCCTGCCCTTCCTACAAGAGCTCAGCACCGAATCCCTCTCCTCGGGCGACCTCTCCTCCCTCCTCCTCTTCGGTCTCCGTCCCTCCTCCCTCCCCCTCCTCCAATCCTACCTCAACCGCACCGCCGACCTCCAAACGATCGCTCTCGCCACCTCGTTCGTCTCCCCCGGTCTCCTCCCCTCGTGCCCGCCCATCGAACGCTGGATCAACGCCTACCGCTCTACCCTCGATCGACTACGGTTGTACGCTGCGCGGGCGGTGATGGATAGTGCGAGGGGGAGGAGGGCGAGGATCTGTGTGGAGCAGGCGAGGGAGGAGGGGAGGAACAAGGAGGGGGACGCGGTTGAGATGGCGTTGAGGAGGGAGGCACCGCCTACTATTCTCGTCAGGTGCCAGTTTTGTTCGGTCAATATTACGCCGAGGAAGGTCGAGGGTGGGGGAGGAGGGGACAGAGGTGCGCAGGCGGTTGGGATCAAGGTGCGTTTCTTGACTCCTAGTGGGCTGGGGGTGCTCGCTTTTCGTTCTTTGGAGATACTAATACTTTCTTGCTCGCTGCAGACGACGTTGTGCCCCAACTGCAGCAAGTCGCTGCCCGGCTGCTCCATCTGCTTGACGAAACCCTCCATCCACGCCTTTGCTTCGGACGGCTGTGAGTTCCTTCCCCTTTCTCCAGCATGAACGCATGCTGATCCCGCTCCTCGTCTTTTGCAGCGTCGAGCTTGTGCTGGTGTCAACGCTGTCGTCACGGAGGTACGTCCCCCGCTCCCTTTTGTCCCTTTGTCGACCCGGATTTCCGCTGAACCCGGTTCTCCTCGTCAGGGCACGTCGATCACATTCTTGAATGGTTCGCTCGCAGTGAGGTCTGCGCAGTGGCGGATTGTGATTGCAGGTGTAGAACGGGCTGAGGAGCCAGGAACGGAAGGCGTTTGGTGTTTTGTCTTTGGGTGGCCCTGCTTTGCGCGCAAAGTGTTTCGAGAGGAGATATCGCCAGGGCGGTCGGGTGCGAATCCGTTTCCGGGAGGGAGGAGGTCGTCTGATCTGCCCCTCTGATCCGTAATTTCGTCGTCGTCACCTAGCGGATAACGGTGACCTCGCTTTGGTTCAACTTCTTGAGGGGTACGCGTTAGGAGGCAGGAGTCTGAGTGAGAGGAGAACTGCCTTGTATACCGCTGAAGAGCGAGGGCACGGCGAAAGCGCGCGCGCAGAGGGGGCGAGATCGCGTCGACAAAAAGTAACAAACTGAGACAAAGCCGTAATGAAACGACTCGCGTGCTCGCCTAACTAGGAAGTTAAGTAATTTCCTAATAGATTTCCCTTCCCCCTAGAGGTTCGCGTCTCCCTCCTCCCGTTTCGACAGCGTTCAACCACGACAGACGACAGCAGCACAGTACACTCGTTCCCAGCAGCGACTCTTGCGATCCATCCCAAGGAACGAACGCAGGAAATGGCGCAAAAGGCAGTGCGCTCTCAGTTTATCGCGAGGCTTCACGAGTGAGTACTCCGCGTCTGGGGGCAGATCCTAGCAGAAACACCTTCCTGAGCACCGCTCCTTTCGCCACCACAACCACCTCTCTCCCTGGCGCGCTTCAGAGCTGACCTCAACGCGTTCTCTTCCCTCAGGACCCTCACTTTGACCGAGTTCCCCAACGCCCTGCATTGGGTGAGCAACGACACGTTCGAGATCACGGTCGACGAGGAGCAGGCTTGCCAGGCGCTCTCCCCAGCGTGGGATTTCCGAAGGTGAGCAGCGTTGAAAGAGGAGGGACGGGAGCGTGAGCTGATCTCGTGTTGTGGCTGCGGTTCTTCCAGCCTCAGCTCGTTCATTCGACAGCTCTCGTACTATGGATTCAAGCGCCTGAGTGACCGGCGACGCTCCATCGAGCGCAAGGCTGGCGTCTCCACTTTCGTCATCTTCGCGTACGTTTGTGACCTCCCGCCTCGCCGCCAAATCTTACGCCGTTGTACCCTCCCCTAGTCATCCCTCGGGCTTCTTCGTCCGCGACGACGTCACCCAACTTGAGCGCATTCTTCGCAAGAGCCGTACGCGCAAAGCCGCTCTCGTCCCCGGCAAACGTCAACGCAGGAGCTCGGCGGCATCCACGGTTCTCAAGGAGGAGTCGCCGTCGAACGAGGCGGTGGCAGGACCGAGTCGAGGACAGCCACCCCCAGTCGACCCTTCTCGCGCCCAGTGGCCACCTACAGCCAGCGGGTCCGGCCCTCGACCCAACGACCTCCCCCTACCCCCCACCTCCTACCTCCCACCCCTTCCAGGC
>JANGFH010000646.1:0-10966 GCA_025758715.1 Glaciozyma martinii | reverse complement strand
GCTCCTCACCCACTCGACCACCCCCACCCGCATCCCCACTCTCATCAACACCCTGTTCCCTCGACCTCTCAACTCTCCTCCTTCCCTCCCGCTCCCCTGTCCGCCCCTCGTCAGCCCTACACCTCGAACCCTCCCGCCCCTCTTCCCACCTCGAAGCGCCTCCCCTCCGCCTCGACCCCTGCCGCCGTCAGCGATGGCTCCTGCCCTGGCGGCGGGGTCTGCAATGGCCAAGGCGGCCAGGATTGCTGCCAGGGTTGCCCGGCGCTCAACAATCGCGTCATGTACCAAGGCACCGGCGCGGGCAAGTCGAGGGCTGTCAAGGCTGGTTCGAGCGCGCCCGAGGCGCAGGGAGCTGTGCTGGATTTGTCGGGAGGGGAGGTGACAGCGATGGAGTGCTTCAACTGCCAGACGAGTGAGTGGGAGCTCTCGAGTTGGCGGCAACGGGACCCAGGACTGATAGTGTTTCCTTCGCGCGCAGGGACTACGCCGCTCTGGAGGAGGGACGGTGAAGGTCGGGTCGCGTGCAACGCCTGTGGTGAGTCGCTTGTTTCGTTTTCTTCGGGAAGGGGCGACGTCGCTGTGACGGAGGAGAGCCGTGGTCGACCTCGATCAAAGAGGATCGACGGGCATTGGTCCCAATCAGATGGACAAGGCGATGGAAGGGCGTCGTAGGGTTGCGCGCGACGGTCCCTGGCACGCCGGTAGCTCCTGAACAGGTCCTCGATTGCGCACATCAAGAGCACTGATCCCTTCCCCTCCCTCACTTCACCGCTCCAATCGATCCCGACTTTCTTCTCCTCATCCTTCCCCCACGCCTCTAGGTCTCTACTACAAGCTCCACAATGCTCACCGCCCGGTGAACATGAAGAAGGCGACGATCAAGCGCAGGAAACGAGTCCCCGCTGCCCCCACTGGACAGGTACGCGCCTTTCTCTCGACGCACGACAGGAGGGCGGCGGCTGGGAGCGTGGAAGGGGGAACGCGAAGCTAACGGTCTCCTCCTTGTTGTCCCCCTCTCTGCAGAACCGAGCCGCTATGGCAGACGCTGCCGCCGCCCGCAACATGAAGACTCAAGGATCCCCTCCTCCCGCCGAAGTCGACGAACTCGAGACCGACGACGGCTCCTTCAGCGTCGCCACCCCCGCCGCCAAGCGAAGGAAGACGACCAAGAAGACCTCCCCCGCCGCCGCTGGCTCCCTCAGCCCACCAGGAATGACTCTCCCCGACCTAGCCGCGGTCGCCCTCCACTCCCTTTCCGCCTCCTCCTCCCTCTCCCGCTCCCAATCCAACAACGCCCTCCCCTCATCTTCCCACCTCGACACTCCCCTCGCTTCCCTCTCCTTCCGCGACCTCGTCGCCTTCCGCGATGGCCTGAGAGGAGAACTTGGCTCGATGCGCGACGCGATGGGCAAGATGGAGGCGTACCTCGGGAGGGGGGATCAGCTGCTAGGAGTCCTCGATTCGACGCTTGCGCGCGTCGCTCCTCCTCCCGTTGAACCCGTCGTCGAAGACGCCGAGACGAGGAGGAGGACCGAACAGGATCTCGAGGACTACCTTTCGGGCTTGCCGGAGATGGACGCTGTCAAGCTCCCGCTTAGGGCGAAGCGCGTGGAGAGAGTGCCGACGTCGATGGTGGGGGGGAAGGAGGCGCAGGAGGGATTGGCGATTGCGAAGGAGGAGAGCGCGGCGATGGACTTGTGAAGGAGGGAGGGAGCTTGGAGAAGCTGGTGGTACAGACTCGATGCCAACGTATGCAGGTTTTACAGTAACTACGAAAGATTCCCGAGAGCACCCTACCAACTTCCATCAACTGCGAGCGCGTTAGTCCTTCGCTCGTAAAAGTCGACGCGGGAAGGAACTCACAGCGTTCCAGCTGCGTAACCGAATCAGCGACGTCCTTCTGCGCCTTCTTGCGCATGTAGAAGATGGGGCAATCCTTGCTCGTGCAGAGGACGTCCTGGATCGCAAGCGTCAGCGGGGGAGAAGCGCGAGAACGAGGGGAGACGAACCTGGTGCAAGGAGCCCTGGCAACGCTGGCATTGCGTCCACAGTCGCGCGAAAGCCGTCTCGGCTCCAGCCGAGATTTGGAGCTAGAAAGGCGCGTGTGAGCTGACTGAGGAGCAAGATGAAAGGGGGAGAGGCTCACCTGCTTCGCGTGCAGCTCGGCAGTTCGAGGTCGGCAGTTGGAGCAGACGGCGTTGTCTGCGAGAACCGTCAGCCTTGCTCGAGAGGAGGACGAGCGATAGGAACTCACTGAGGGATCCAGGCTTGAGAGGAGTCTTGCAGCCGACGCAGGTGACGGTACGAACGGCAAACTTCATGAGACCTCCAACGGTTGGCGCCACGATCGAGACTGTTCGCGTGTGATCTCCCGACACTGCGAGTGTACTCGTTAGTCCCCTTTCGCCTTGGAAGGAAGGGAAGGAGGGAGGAACTCACGCAGCGAACTCGCCTTCTCCCCGAGGATGGGCTCGAAGATTCGCATGAGCGGCTTGGAGAGCTGATTTTCGAGATAGTACTTGGTGTCGATGGGGACGTTGTTCTCGAGGACGTAGAGGGGATCCTCGGACTTTTCGTACGCGCGGGCGTCCTTGGTCCCCTTGATGATCACGTCTGCGAAAAGCTCATGAGCTGCGAATCACCGGCGAGAAGGAACGAAACGACGAACAGGCCACACGGTCTCCAAGTGCAGGAGCAGATCCTGGTGGAGGGTCGCAGGTCAGATCGTGCGACGAGAAGCGTGGAGCGAGACGACGAACCGGCATCGCGCTTCCTCATGCGTTCAGCGAGCTCGACGTGAGCCTGCTTGTTTTGGTAGTCTGCGAGCCACCGAGTGATGAGCAAGGAGTTCGAAGCGAAACAAAGCAGAGTCTCACCCGACTTGGCAAGAGCTTTGGTGATCACAAGCTGCGAGAGATCGACCTTGTTCTGGAGGAGGTCCGAGATGGTCTGCTTCGTGTACTCCTCGGCGCCCTTGACGTCGCGCTCGATGAGCATCTTGCGAAGGCAAGTTTCGATGACGGTGACGACGAGTCGACAGTTGTCGCGACGAACAGTCTGCTCGAGGGTCAGTATCGGCAGGGAGCGAAACGAGCGCGCCGCAACGCACCTCGATTCCCTTCGTGTCCATCTTGTCCCACTTGTCCGGCTTCGTCCAGTAGAGCCCAGCGTATCGCTTCTTGCTGATGAGGAGGTACGGGAAGTAGACCTTTTCGAACTCGAGCTTGATGGGCGCGACGAACTTGGCGGTGACGAACTCGGCGGCTTCGGCCCCTGCGAATCAAGCGAAGCAAAGAGTTAGAAACTGATGCCAACGATTCCAAGCTCTGAAAACGCACCAAGCTGCATCGCCGTGACGAGATCTGGGCAGCCAAAGCGCACCATGACCGAATCGGTGTCTCCATAGATGACCGTCGCGTCGTGCTCGTAGCCGTTCGCCGTGTTGTACTTCCCTTGGACCTCCTGCGGGGAGGATGCACGTCAGTGCGAGGTTTTCGGAACTGGAGAGAAGCGCAACGCACCTGCTTCGTCTGCTCAATCATCTCACGACCGTACGCCGTGACGCTCATCGAGATCGGGAGACAAGGGAGCTTGCCGACCGTCGCCCCCGTGAATCCGTACACAGAGTTGGCACTGACCTATGCGAAAAAGCGAAATCAGCATTCGAGCTCTCGAGCAAGCCGAGGAGGACCACTCACTTTGAGAGCGAGCTGACGTCCATCGAGCACCGCGCGCTTGAAAGGGTCCTTCTCGTTCTTGAGCTCGGCGCGGGCACGCTTTCGCGCAGAGAGGAGATCCTCGAGAATGATGGGAAGCAGTCCACGCCTTCGTGCCGACGTAACGAAGAGATCTGCGCTCTTCAAGTCAGCAAGCATCCTTCTCGCGCGTGCGCGAAGTCATCCACGCACCGTTGTTGGGCGTAACGACGTAATCGACGTCCTTGACGAGTCCGAGAGTTTGGGCGATACGAGCGTCGAGGAGGGTCGTATAGCAGAGGTTGTGAGCCTGCATGATGGAGGGGTACAGCGAGGCGAAATCGAGAGTCGCGATGGGGACGTCGTAGTAGCCCTTCTCGGGCTCGATGACCGTCGCTCCCTCGTACTGCTCGTCCGAACCTTCCGTCTTGAGCGCCGGAACGACGTAGCCCGTTTCGAGAGCCTTGCGGTACAGCTGCGAGATGACCTTGATTTGCTGTCCGCGCGAGAGGAGGTAGTTGAAGGGGATGCCGGTGACGCGAGCCATCTCGATGTAGTTGATGAAGCACATGAGCTTGTCCATAATTCGTTGGGGGAGGTAGGCATCCTGCGCCAATCGTGAGTGACGATTTCGCTGTTTTGGAGTCGAAGAGCCCGCACCTTGAGACAGTAAACAGCGAGACGACGACGAGATTCGGCCGTTCCGTTCTGCAGATCCGTGATGATCGAATGGTGGACGTCCTCCTTTTGCTCGCCTGCGGAAAAGTGGAAGGTCAGACGTCGAACGGCCTCCAGCGAGGGTAGAAAGTAGCGCACCGAGGAAGTGAGCGCAGACGGAGTTGAGCGTGTAGCTACGAAGCTTGTAGTCGCGCTGCATGACCTGAAGAATGTCGAGCTGAAGGCGTCCATCGATGTTGGTCTCCTTGGAGTCGCGGTTTCCGTACGCCTTGGACGAAAAGTGGGTATCCTTGACCTCGGTTTTGATGCCTGCGCTTGCAGCTCGTCAGCGACGTTAATCTATGCGACGCCTGCGTGGACGCACCCTTGAGACGACCAAAGTATGGGAACTGCGTCGCCTTGAGCGCCTTGGCTCGGTCGACCAAGTACGGCAGGTCGAATTGCGAGATGTTGTAGCCGATAATGAGATCGGGGTCGACCTCCTCGACAAAGTCGCGCCACTTGACGAGCAAGTCAGCCTCGTTCTTGAAGTCGATGACGTCCGTTCCGACAATGTGCGAGCAGGTGTTGAGTGTAAAGACGTTTCGGATGAAGGGTTTGGTCTCGCCTGCGCCAGCGGTCAGCGGGGTTCAGATTGGCGAGGGAGAGTAGATGGACCTTGGCGAGTCACCATGCTGGCGATCTGAATGACTGGGTCCTTGTCCGCCTCGGGGAAGATACCTTTGCGACCAGCGCACTCGATATCGAAGGAGAGAATGCGAAGGGGAGCGACGCGGGACCAGTCACCCTCGGGGGCGTGAGAGATGAGCGTGTGGTGTCTGCGTGCGTTCGTCAGTCGTGTTCTAGGGCGCGGTAGAGAGGGTAGGACGCACTCGCAGTCCACCTCGAGCTGGCAGTTGGAGATTTTGTCGCGACCGGTTCGCAGCGAGTAGGTTCCTTTGGGCAGTTCGAGCCAGTTCATCCCGACGATCTGAGACGCACGTTAGTTGGTACGGTGCAGGATCCGAGCGAAATCGCCTACGTGGTGGTCGATCATGAAGCGAAGAGTGTAGGCGATGTTGCTCTCGAACGTCATGAGCGAGGAGCCGTCGAAAAGGGCCCGGAAGGAGATCTCGCCGCGCTCGAACGCCCCTCGCACTTTTGGGTACGCCTTGAGGTCTCCAACGGTAATCTTGATGAACGGACTGACGGAATCGCCCTTGTAGCCCCAGAGCGAGCGCTTGTTGGCGACCGTGATCGAATGGACAGGTCGCGTGCCGGAGAACAGGGATCCCTGGCGTCGCGTCGTCGTGAGTTTCGGAGGTTTCGGAGAGCAGGTGAGATGAATCTCACGTTGAGGTGCTCGAGAAGCGGTGCGCAGTCGGCGTTGGCAAAGTCGCGAGGAGCAGCGATCCAGAAGTAGGGAAGGAAGCCGGAGATGTGGAGGAGAACCGAGTGTCCCGCCTGCGAGAGACGCGATCAGCTTGCGTACACTCGAGAGCGGATTGTGGGTACCTGAGCGACTCCGAACGCCCTGATCTGCGGTCCCTTGCCAGGCGGAACGTACTCTTCGATGTCGATTTGTTGGAAGACTGCGGTGTGGGGGGTGAGCTTCTCCTTGTCCTTTCAAAGTCCGTTTGCGAGCTTACCCAGAGCTTCCCTCGCTACGTCGAGCTTGGGTAGTGCCGGTCGTCCCCATTCTTGCTTGTCCGAGTCCGAGGTAGCTGCGAGGGTGCTATGGGTCAGCAAGGGTTCGTGGGAGGGCTTGGGAGTGTGCGCTGGTAGTGGGGAGCTCCTCCCATCGTTCCAGCCACACAGCCCGTGGCTCCAACGCTGGTCCTGCAGCTCTTGCTGTCCCACCGAGGCCTCCGCTCCTGTCACCTTCCCGCCCAAGGTGGCTTTGGATAGCTCCTGAGCTCGTCGCACCAGCCCCAGCGATCTCGAAAGCGCTTTCCCAGTACCGCGCGCACTCACCTCCTTCCTGCAAGCGCGCCAGAACGCTCTCAAACCCCTCCTTGTCGTCCTCCTGCGACCTTCCCTTGCCCTTGCCCTGGCTCGGTCCCTGCGAGGAGAAGAGCGGTGGGAGAGGCTTGGCGTGTGCTCCTGCTGCAGAAGAGGGCGGGGCGGCGTGTTCCTCGTCGGGAAGCTCTCCTTTGGCGGTTCCGTTCGCGTCGGCGAGAGGTGCTGGGGCGGGAGGAGAGATGCGGCGTTTCTTGTTGGCCTGTTCGTCTGACATGGCGCGCACTGGAGGGTGGGAGAGAGCTTGGCGTGGGTCGGGAGAGCTCGAAGGGGGGAGTACAGACGGCGCGCCCAGACGGCGCGCCCTCGTTGGACGCGCCGAGGGGGCGCGACACTTTCGTTTCGTCTCTAGCCTTGAAGTTTTCGCTTTGCAGTCCTCCCTCCCTGGCCTTGGTGCTGGTACCTGCTTGTACGGAAAGGAAGTATTCACTGGTTGGCAAGGATCCCTGGGCAAAAGAGTCGAGGATCTACTCGAGTTTTGCAGCGACGAGCGGGTCCTTTCTCGGTAGCGAGATCTTCAAGGTGTCTGGCCTGTGCGTTCAGTCGCTCGAAGGGCCACAGATAGTACTGGTACCTACCTGTGGAAACCAGGCAGCAGGTTAACCCAGCCGTCCAGACGTTCGTAGTTCTGCTCTGACCACGTCCCTCTTGCTTACAGCGTGCTTTCGACGTTGACGTTGGGAACTCTCCGTTTCAGAGCTGATGGTCGCAGCAAGTCTTGGAAAGTCCCGGATCCTGGTTTTAGGGCGGGAGCCAAAAAAGTGAAAACCGGCTTTGACGTCGCGTGGCGCACTCGATCGATCGACCTCGCTGTCTCAACCAGGCCATCAAAAAGTTTTTGGAGAAGTTGGGAATCGAACCCAAGGCCTCATGCATGCGAAGCAAGCGCTCTACCCCTGAGCTACATCCCCCGGTTCATGTTATGAGCTGCTTCAATGGACACTAGGACCGGAACTAACCTCGAGCGACCACCCTCGCTCCTCCTCTCCCATTCCTCCTTCGTACAGATGATCTCGCTCCTCGCCTTGAGCATGCCAAACAGCTCTCTAATGTTGACCCCGCCCCTGAAGCAAGCATCGACAAGAGGCCGTAGTCCTCCCTCCACCCGCGCTTCATTCCAACCACCTCCTCGCAATCTCCACCGCGGCCTCCACCACCCCCTCCATCCCCACCTCTTCCGCATCCTTTTCACCCTTGCCCAGTCGTACTGTCCCGACGTTCTTTTCGCTCCCAGTCGGAACTTCCAGCGTCGCAAGCTGCGAATTGAGCATCGTGTCTTTGAAGAAATGCCCAGCACGGTTCGTCATGCGATTGAGGAGGAGAAGACGAGTGCCGTGTACTGCGTCAAGCCCCAATCAGCCCTGTCATACCAACAGAAAGGACAAGGGACGCACGATAGAGAAAGTACGCCTCGACGCCTTCGCCGTCCCCGCGCAAGAGATCCCGATACGCCACCTTGAGCGCGGAGCAACCAATCACCACTGCTTCCCTCGAAGGATTCCCCTTCCTCGCGTGGATTGACCCAGGGTGAATCACCGACAGCGCCGCTTCCGTCTCTCCATGCGGCTCGCTGGGGATAGGCGTCCCCTCCGCAAGGCGACCAACAGCAGCGATCCCCTCCTCCGACGTAAGAAGTTTTGCCGTCTTCAGAATCTTGTGCAGCCAAGGTAGTCGGTCCTGGAGCTCAGGATCAGCTGCAAGCTCCCCCACGCCGGCTCTGCGGCCCAGTCGAGCGCACCTCGTCGTTCAGCGGGTTCCCACTCGCCATCTTGGCGACGTTCGAGGCGGGGTGGAGGTCGTCGCCATCGCAGAAGGGTACGGCGAGAGCTTGAGCGACGGCGAGGCCGACGCCGGACTTCCTACAGCTCAAAGTCAGGGAGAGTAGGAGGGCGCGACGTGGGGGAGACTCCCGTACCCACAACCCGAGCAGCCCATCACCACAATCAGGGCGGGAGTTGAGCTTATGGTGGCCATTCGAGCGGTTCTGGCGGTCTGGAAAGTTGCTGAGGCGAGAGGGAGAAGTGGAAGAAGGAAAGAGCGCGGTGGGGGCGGCGCGCGGGAGAGACTCCTGTTTCCAATCGATGTCGAGTTCTCCGAGTTTGTTCTTCCTCTTCTTCCTTCCCTTCCCCAAGTCGTTCACCCTCTTTCCAGATCGCCAGAGCTCCACCAGATCCGCACCAGTTCAGCCTCGCCAGCATCCTTACCGTCTCACGCTCGAATCAAGCAACCGCCTCCGCCATGTCCGACTTCCTTCCTCTCCCTCGCATCGACCTCCTAGTCTACTCGCCGAGCCCCTCCTCCTTCGCCCCGATCTTATCAGAGCTACTGGAGCCCTCGCCGCGCCTCACCAACCTCCTGATCCCCCAACTTCACGCCACGCTCCAAACCCTCGTTCGCACTCCTTCTCAGCTCCCCAAGTCGTACGCCGACCTCATCGCGCTCTGCGCCACGACGGTCAACGCCTGGGACGTCGAGGATCAAGCGGCCTTCCTGGCGTGCCACCCCCGGATCGGCGAGACGAAGGGACTGAGTGCAGCCAGCAGCGCTGAGCAGGGGCAGACGCCGGTGGGAGCAGCGCAGGGGACCCCCGGGGAGGTGCTCAAGAGGCTCACAGTGAGTTCATTCGCATTGTGTTGGCGGCTCGAGGGCGCGTTGGAGCTCGTTCCACTCGGGGCGTATTTTGCGGGGCGGAGCGGTTCCGATAGCGAAGCGGGGATGTCAATCTGGGGAAGCGTTCTTCGCGAGGTGGAGAGGCGAAGGTATTCATTGGACTGGAGGGAACCAGCAACGTCCTGGAGCCGGAGGGCCCGCTCACATGCCCACAAACGCGTTCATCTCTTGCGACCAGCTCGCTAACCGCTCCTCTCCAGATCCTCAACTCGCTGTACGAAGAGTCGTACCCTGGACTTCGCTTCGTCACGTTCGTTAACGGCCGACCGCGCGCCGCCATCATCCCCGAACTCGAGGTGCGTCTCCCCTCCGTCCTGATCAACACCCTCGCTAATCCCGTTCCTCGACTGCAGGGAATCCTCGGCCTCTCCCTCCCTCCCCCCAGCGTCTCCACTCCCGAACCGACTCTCTCCTCCCTCCGAACTCGGTCCAGCGTCCGAATCACGGGGAGCAAAGCGTGGAGGGATGAGCTGCAGCGGGGACTGGACGCGGTGTTTGATATCGCACTGGCGCGGTTGGCGGCGAGGGGATTCAAGTGAGATGGCTTAGAGGGATTCGCTGCGAGTAGATGCGTTAAATGGAGGGAGGGAGGTAGAAGGGAGGATGTTGTAGAATGTGTCGTTTCGCTGCCATTTATTCCGCGACTCGTCTCAAGAATTTCCAGAGCTCTACTCTGCCTCAATGGACACCAGCTGGATACCTTCTAAGCCTTGGGCAAGCAGGCGAGGTTCAAAACTACGAAATCCGTCAAGCTGGCCCAAGCTCAGCTTAGTGACGACGCGACGTGGCCAGAGGAGAGCCTTCCCTCTCTCTTCCACCTACCAGACTTCTGCTCACGACCAGGTACACCTTTCTCTTACTCTACGCGCTGCAGCAGCCCGAGAGATCAGTGCCGGCGCGCTCCCCGGGGCTCCGGGGGAGCTCAGTTGCTGACCTCGTTCCCTCCTGCTCTCGTCAGGCTACAGCGGCTGCCGCGATGGACGCTCTCAAAGGATATCCACTAACTCCTTCTTCTATCTACCTTCCTTCTGCTTCGGTCCCAGTCGTCGACGCAGACGAAGAGGTGCGTCGTCTCCTACCCCCCGCTTTCTCTCTAACGCAAGCGACACCTCCAGATCTTCCTTCTCTACACCGCCAAAGCGCAATACGAAGCTTCCGAAGCGTCGAAAGCTACTCCCGCGAGCCTGGGGTTCGTAACAGCGAACAAGGACCTCGTGCCAATCTCGTTGACGATCGTCGAGCCGGCTCGACCTCCTTCTCCGACGACCGTCAAGAAAGGCAAGGCGAAGCGCAAGGTACCGCCGAAGCAGGTCGAGATTGAGTTGGAGCTGCATCAGGATCTGGACAGCTTGCGGAATCGAAAAGGCGACACTGGTGCGTTCCTCGTCTTCGCCCCCTCTTTGTGTCACTCACTCCCTCTCGCAGGTTCAGTCCTTTGGCGCGTCAGGTACCTCTTTCTCTCTCACTCCATCTTCACCCAACTGACGAATTCCCCACAGCCTCCACCTCGCCCAATTCCTCCTCGCGCAACACCACTTCCCCCCTCCAACCCCTCTCCTCCCACACTGGTCCACCTCGCGCATCCTCGAGCTCGGCAGCGGCACCGGATTCCTAGGCCTCGCCCTCTCCCACACCGTCTCCCACTGGACCTTCTCAGACCAACTCCCCTCCCTCCCTCTAGACCCTCTCGAACCCACTCTCTCCCCACTCGTCCTTTCGGCGGCGGAGGAGGAGATCCTCCTCGAGCTCGGCGTGGATCCCACGGCGGTCAAGAGGGGGTGGGAGAGCCGCGAGGTCGATCGAGCATTGGGGGAGAATGGGGAGAGGCTGGGGTTACTCCTTCGTGGACAGTGGGAGAGGCTCAGGAAAGGTGGAGAGGTACAAGAAGTCGAGAGTAGGCTCGGTACGTCCCCTCCCTCGTCGTT
>JANGFH010000645.1:0-30740 GCA_025758715.1 Glaciozyma martinii | reverse complement strand
CACCCCCTCCAACGACCTCCTCCCACGGCTCCCACTTCGACCTCGATTTCCTCCGCATCTCCATAGCGCTCGACAGCCTCCTCACCCTCCTCATCACCTTCTCCACCACCTCTTGGCACATGTACCTCGCCGCCTGTATCCTCCCGCTCGCTTCGGGGACAGCACCGGCTGCGAAGGGGGTCGTCATGGAGATGGTGGAAGAGGGGGAAGAGCAGGATGCGCTCAGTGCGATCGCGTTGGTCGAGATGGTCGCGAGCGTGTTGACGGTCAGCGTGTTTGGGAGCGTGTTTGCGCTGCTCAGTGAAGTTGGAAAGGCGCAGTGGGTCTTTGGACTGAATGCTGTGAGTTGCGCGCGTGTGGTGGCGTTGGAAAGAGCTGACGAAGGGCAGGCGACGGCGGCGGTGGCGGCGGTGGTGTTCACATTTGTGAGGTACCCGATGGGGGGGAGGAAGGAGGAAGAGTGGTAGAGGAAGAGCTGGAATTGGACGCGATCTCGTTTGCTCGCGAAGAATCTTGCGATCGTCTCTCGTTCGCTCTGCGAAGGCAATCGCTTGGGTGGTTGCAGGTATAAAAGTAAGAGAATCCAGGTAATGCAAGAGCGACAATAAGAAGAAGGGTAGCGAAGACGGTGAGCCAGCTTCACCAGTTCGGGGCGTCTCCGCGTCGAGTGGGGTTCCCTAGCTTGCGAAGCTCGACGTCCTCTCCCTGCAAAATTGCATCAGGCTTCGCTCGCCACAATACGAAGCAGAAACTCACCGCCCGCGCGAACGTGACGCCCTTCTCATCCTCCTGCTCAACAATGACCGTCTCCCTGCGCGCGAGGAATCATCAGCGTCGCCCGACCGGAAAGAAAGAAGAGGAAACGCACTGCATCGTAACGCGAATAGGAACGACGCTGGACTGAAGTCCGTTCGACTGCAGGTGACTGCGCTTGTACGTCCCCGTGTTGTCGTTCGAGCGACCGCCGTAGCTGTGCTGTCCTGAGCTGCCGAGCTGGGATGCGACGCTCTGGCGCGAGTTGACTGCGGAAGAGGGAGTCAGTTGTGCGTTTGAAGGAGGGAGGGGAGGAGGTACGGGAGACGAGGACCGAGTTGACTGCGTGGAGGGGTCAGCGAGCGTTGGAGAGGAGAGGACGGGAGCGCACAATAGAGCTTGATGAGCATAAGCTGAGGAATGACGTGCCATGAATCCTTGGAGGCGATGAAGAGGATTGCGTCGACCTGCGCAAGGAATGTTAGGCTCGGTGGCGGAGGGAGGAGAGGAGGACGCACGGTGGCGATGATGCAGGTCAGTCCGTTGGTTTCGATCGCACTGCAAGGTCGAGTCAGTCGATGTCCTCAACAGAACCGCGGAAAGAGCTCACTTCTTGAGAATCTTGTCGACCAAGCTGCTTGGAATGTTAGCAAGCGAAGCTCAGGAGGTAGGAATGGATTGACGGACGTTTTCGTGTGCTTGTGATCTCCAGTCGCCTTCTTGAGGTGGAAGATGAGAGACGAGGTGATTAGGATGTCGGTTACACTGAAGAGGGACTCAGCGGGTGAATTCGAGAGAGGAGAGATCTGCGAACCTCGCAGTGACGAGCCAGGATGCGACTGGCATAAGCAAACGTCAGCTCCCTCCCACACAGGCAGCAAGCGAGCAACTCCCTGACGCACCTCCGTAAGTGAACTCTGGGAACCTGACAAACTCGTGGTGGAAGAGGAAGATCTTGATTGAACTGGCGACCGCGAAGCCTGCGGAGCGAGAATGAGAACATTCTTCTTTCGCAGCCTGAAGGAAGGAATGTTCGCACATAGCTGAACGGTGCTGCACAAGGCAATGAGAGCGGGCATCCAGGGCTTGCGACCTCCGACCATCCACACGCGGTAGGCATCTGACGAGCGAGGTGACCGAGATCAGCAAATCGACTCGCCGGCAGAAACGCCTCGCAGGAATGCAACGCACAGAAGAATTGAACGGCAGAGGTTACGATTCCCGTCATGGCTGGCCTGGAAGGAAGAGAAGATCAACAGCCGAAGACGCAGAGATGAGGGAAGGGAAGAACTCACTCGATGCTGAAGGACCATGGGCTGTGGACTAGGGCGGTAACGTCACCAAAGCTCGTGACCGTGAAAAAGTACACCGTGTAGCTGCAAAAGAGCTCTTAGCGAGGAGATTCGAAAAGATTCAGAGCAAGACAGCTTGCCATGAAATGGCGGTGTGGAACACATCAATCAGGAGGATGCCCGTTACCAACCAGAAGTACAGTCGCCTGTCTTGGGGATACACAGTGTAGTAGCTGAACGCCTGTGTTGCTGCCAAAAGGCTCGGCGTAAGAGCTTGCTCGCACGACGAGGAGGCGAGGAGAAAGGAAGCGAGAACGCACATGTAATTCCAGTCTGCAGCGCGAGGAGGGGGATCAGCTTCCTCCACCAAGAGATTTTGCGGCGCAGTACTGACCAAATAGCATGCAAAGATCGTCCCGATGACCTGCACAACATGCGTCAAAGGCGAGCCGGGGGGAGGGAAGTTAGGCAAGGACGCACGAAAGCCCCTGGCTATCCGTATCAGCGTGCGCTCCTTCGAACTCGAGAGCATGTGCTCACCAATGCTGCTGTCAAAGAGTCCCATCCTTGGCTGCTGAAGAAGTGCCGAATTTGCGACAGGGAGAGTGAAAGGAGGTGAGGGCGTTGATCCGGGGAAAAAGGCTCGCGCGAGGAGTGAGGGCAAAGAAAGGTGGGGAGGCAAAGGAGTGTGAGGAGACACAAGCTGTAAAGAAAAGAAAGACCTGGCAGCGCGGAGCTAGCAAGCGAGCGAGCTAGGACCCGTTCGTGCGAGGGGAACGACGGGAGAAGGGGCCTCGAGGGGCGTGCTGAGTAGCCCCAAAGAGGTTGGAGGACGACTGGAGCTCCTCTGCAACTGGTACCTGCTGTTTCAGCTCCGAGAGCGGTAGACAAGCAGCGGAGAGAGACTAGCGAAGAGCAGCAGGACCAGGCGGAGGTGCAACCTCGCCTGTCAAAGACCTCCTCGCCACCTCCTCCGGTGGTCAGTCAGCGCTCCGCAGTAGCTGAGGTACTTTTAACCGTAACCTTCCCCTCGTTTCTAGGCAAAAAACTGCCGGGCACTCGTGTCGCCAAACCGCAAGACCTCCCGCCGGCCTTCTGGGTGTCGCTCTGGATGCGTACACTTGCGGGAGCGCCCTCCCAAGGCTAAAAGACGATCCTGTGATCATCTGCGAATACTTTCAGGCGGATACGCAAGCGGTGGCTGCCTCCACAAGAGCTGAAACGCTGTCGTCTCAGGAGTCCAGGAGCAGGGGGCTGGGGTAGTGAGGTGCGAGAGAAACGGACGCTCTATTGGTTCTTTCTGCGAGGTCACTAGTGGAAGAGAGGGGGAGACTAACTTGGTGAGATTCGAGAGAAAGGAATGTCACGCGATCACGTGCTCCGCAACTTCTTTCTCAAAGTGCGGTTGAATACTCGGCTAGATCAGCTCGTTGTTTGGAGAAAAGAGATTCAGCGCTGAAGCTATAGAGGGCTGAGAGCTGCGCAACGGTTGAAAGCGAGGGGAGAGGGATGAGGAGCGTTCTCCGCAGGCCTCCTTCCTTGCGCGAGAGTTTCGTTGCTCGCCGACGTGCCTTGGGTTGTCTGCTCTCACTAGCTGATCCAGACGCTCACATGAAATACGGAAAACTGTTGCGCACTCCAAGCGCGCATCTGGGCACCCTCAAGTCCCTCTCCTCGCTCGCTCGCGCCCTGTCCAAACCTCACGGTCCAACAAAATGCAGCCTATATTGTACGAAAAAAAGTATCTTCCGCAGCTGTTAAAGAGCAACCGCAACCAGTCCCGCTCGTTGCCTGCTCGCAGCGCAAAACAGCCTCACGCTCGTCGCCGCGGGGGTTCGTTCGAGCTCAAGCGGCTGAGCTCCAAATCCGAGTACTTTCGCTGATCCTGCACCACCAACACCATTAGCTGCGCCGCTCGAAAAAGGAAGAACGTCGTGCGTACGCTCATTCCTCGACCGAACTCCTCGTCCTTGACGTCGCCTCGCTCCTCGTGAACAGTCTCCCTGATCGCTTCGTTAGCGAAGGACAAGCCGTAAGAATTGGAAGAACTCACTCCATAGTGACGTGGATGACCCTGTTTCCATGGTGCCTCGGCAGCGCTGCGTCGTGCGATTTGAGAGGGATGCCGTGGGTGGAGGTGGTGCTCTGGTCCACGAGGATCTTGCGAGAGTTCACTTAGGGGCGGAGAGGAGGTTAGCGATCGAGCAGGGAAGGCGAGGTAGAGATCTCACGAGAGACGAGGACTGAGTTGACTGCGACAAATGTCAGCGAAGCTTTGGCGAGACGGGAGAACAGGCGTCTCACAGTAGAGCTTGATGAGAGCCAGCTGGGGAACGACGTGCCAAAGTTTGTTGGTCTGGACGAGGAACAAGATCATGTTGATCTAGGAGAAGCGAAGGGTTAGCCAAACGAGCTTGCGAAGCAGTGAGGAGAGCTCACAAGTGCAGCGCACGCTGTGAGCCCGTTCGTCTCGATCACGTTTCGCAGGATCTTCTGTACTAGTCTGCGAAAAGCGTTAACAAGGTCGCAACACAGTGAAGGAGACGACATACGAGCTGGTGTGGGCGTGTTCCGAGTTCAAAGCGGATCGCAGGTAGAAGATCATCGAGGACGTGATCAGTAGATCCGTTGCGCTGTTGCTCAAAGGTCAGTGAGCACTCGCAAACCAATGCCTGCGTTAACTGACCTTGCTGCGACGAGCCAAACCGCCACTGGAGAGCGAGAGAAGTCAGCCACCAACTCAAAACAATGCTAAAGGCAGCAGCGTACCTCCATACGTGTACTCGGGGAAGCGCGAGAACTCCTGGTTGACCAAGAAGATCTTCATCGATGCGCCAATAGCGAATCCTAAGCCGAAGGGTCAGCTGCAGCATCAGCGAAGGAACCGCGAGCGCACTCACCGAATTGAACGACGCTGCCCGCACCAATGATCGCAGGAATCCAAACTTTCCTCGACGAGATGATGTAGATTCGGTACGCGTAGAAGCCTTGCACGGCCAACGCAGCGAGGCCCGTCATCGCTGGCTCGATCGAGAAGGACCAGGGACTGTAGACGAGCGCGGAGAGGTCACCCCAGCGGGTCACTCCGAAAAAGTAGATCGTTCTGCTGTGGGGGGATGAGCCTTGTTCTAGAAGTTGGTGGGACATCAACGCACCAAGATATCGCCGTATGGACGACGTCTAGGACGAGCAAAGACGACACGAGCAAGAAGTACATCCTGTGGTTCCTGCGATCGTCGAAGTTGGTGTAATAGGAGAAACACTGCGACGCCACGATACCGCTCAGGTACGTAGCGAAAATCCCTGCGACGACCTACGCAATGCGGGGTTAGAATCAATAGAAGAGAACCTCTCCCGCACGCGCTGGGAGACTCACAAAGGCGCCTGGGGGGGATCGGGAGTCGTCAGCGCGTTCTCCTCTTCGTTCAAACAATCCAGGCTCACCAATGGACTCGTCAATGGCAGACATTGCGCCGGAAGCTTGGGAAGCAGTGGTTGCCGCCGGGGAGGAGTCGGTGACGGCGATGTCGAAGGGAGAGTCTCAAGGAGAGCGTTGGTGGGGAAGGAGCTGGAGCTTCTTGGAGACGTGAAGTTCCAAGGGAGGAGTGAACCGGAGCTGCCTGAAGAGAAGCACACGTCGTCCAAAGCCTGGAGTGAGGGGAAGAAGGAAACCACGCGGGAGCAGCACGGTCTGGCCCGGCACGGCGTACGGGAGGGAGCGTCGATTGCCATCGGTTTTGCGGCTTCGAGGCTTTCCTAAAGAACGGGAGGAGAGGACGAAGCAGCGGTGACGGAGCCAAGCTCGAGGAGATCGAGCCGAAAGGATAGCCGCCCCTGCTCTCTGCTATACGCTGCTGTGGAGGAGACTGGCTCAGCATGGGGACGGGGATCGAGAGGGAACTCACGTGGTGACGGCGTGCTCAGTACACGGCCTCCGCGGACCCTGCCCTGTGCTCAGCCCAAAGCGAAATGAAAAGAGGGGGGCGTGCGCTCGATTGGTCCCTTTCAGCAGAACGGGGAGCGCTGCCCAGCCATTCGAGAGGTGCGGGGAGCAGCAGGCACGGCGAGGAGGCCGAAGAAGGAGAAGGGGAGAAGCAGCACGAACAAGAGCGCGAAAGGGAGGAGGGTGGCCGGGGAGGGCGAGTTGACCGAGCCACGCCTTGAGGAAAGGCTCTAGGACAGCGCCGAGGGGTGGCGGAATACTGGAATACTGGTAGGGACGGTGAGAACGCAGGAGGACAAGCGCGACACGGCGGATCCGCTCTACTCTTGATCTTGAGGATCTTCGCAGACTCCTCTCGCGTGCTCCATTTTGCTCCAAGCCTCAAATTCCAACAAAAAGGAGCGTGTGCTATTACATGGAACAAAACGAGTCTCTGCTCTACACCTACAGCCGCAACCAGTCCCGCTCGTTGCCCACCCGCAAAGGAGACCGTCCTCAAGCTCGTCGCCGAGCCGATTCGTTAGATTTCAAAGTGCTGAGCTCGACATCTGCGAACTTTCGTTGTTCCTGCGCGACCAAGAAGCGATCAGCTTCCTCCCTCGCTCTAAAAGCGAGGAGACCGAGCGCACATTTATTCCTCGATGGAACACTTCGTCCTTGCTGTCGCCGATTTCCTCGCGAACGGTCTCCCTGATTCCTTGGTCAGAAACATCGAAGAAAAGCACGGCGAGGAGAGGAACTCACTCCATAGTAACGTGGATGACCCTGTTCGCCCGGTGCCTGGGCAACGCCGCGTTGTGCGATTTGAGAGAGATGCCGTGGCTGGTCGAGGTGTTCTGCTCCGCAAGGATTTTGCGCGAGTTGACTGCAAAAGAGGAATTAGTGATCGACGAGTGAAGGAGACGAAGATGGCGCACGAGAGACGAGGACCGAGTTGACTACAAGACTCGTCAGCGAAGCGTTGGCGAGAGGGGACAACTCGCGTCTCACAGTAAAGCTTGATGAGAGCCAGCTGAGGGATAACGTGCCAGAGCTTGTTAGTCTGGACGAGGAAAAGGATCATGTTGATCTGTGAAGAGAGCAAAAAGTCAGTTCAAAGATCTTGCGAAGCACCGAAGAGCGAGGGGAACGCCTCTCACCAAAGCCGCCGCTGCCGTCAGGCCGTTGGTCTCAATGACGTTCCTTAGGATCTTCTGGACAACGCTGGTGAAGAAGAAGAGTCAGCGAAGCACCAAGCCAACAGAAGAGCGAACCTACGAGCTGGTGTGGATGTACTCGGAGTTCAAAGCGCTTCTGAGGTACCAGATCATCGCAGCCGTGATCAACAGGTCCGTCGCACTGGTAAAGCATCAGCTCAATTTCGTGAGCCACTAAAAGCTCCACTCACCTTGCTGCGACGATCCAAATAGCGACTGGAGAGCGAGAATCAGCGAGGAGGTCAAACAGAACCTAAAGAAGGCAGCGTACCTCCATAAGTGTATTCGTGAAACCTGGCAAACTCCTGGTTCATCAAAAAGATCTTGATCGAAGCCCCAATCGCGAATCCTGAGTCGTGGCGTTAGCCACCGAACCAGAGAAGAGCACGACGAGCAAAAACTCACCACATTGAACGACGCCGCCTGCCATGACAATCGCAGGAATCCACACCGTCCGCGCCGAGATGATGTAGATTCGGTAAGCGTCTGCACAGGGGAATTAGCGAAAGAGGTCGGGAGAGCGAGAAAGAGACGCACAGAAGCCCTGAACTGCCAAAGCTGCGACACCGGTCATTGCCGGCTCGATTGAGAACGACCAGGGACTGTAAGCGAGTACGGTCGCGTCGCCCCAGCGAGTAGCTGCGAGAAAGTAGATTGTGCGGCTGCGGCGAGATGAGCTTCGTTGGGGGAGGGATGGGGAAGCGAGCCCACCAGGAAATCGCGGTGTGGAATATATCGAGGGCCAGAAGTCCAACGACAAGCCAGAAGTACATCCTGCGGTCGTTCGGAAAGCCAGTGAAGTAGGTGAAGCTTTGGGCGAGAACGATTCCCGAGAGATACGTCGCGACGATGCCCCCAACGACCTGCGAAGGCGCCGTCAGCGAGGACGCTTGCTGGCGAAGGTTCGAGTCGTACAAAGGCACCTGGGGGACCAGAGTCGTCAGTCATTGCGTCTCTTGATTCTTCCCTCGAAGCAGCCACCCCTCACCAATTGATTCATCGATAACAGTCATTGCGAACGAAACTTGCGAAGCAGCGGTGATCCGGGGAGGAGTTAAGGCTCGGGCGGAAGATCTCGAGCACGTTGGTAGGGAAAGAGTGCAGAGGCAGGTGAGGGATCGGGCAAGGAACGAGATGGACGAAGGAAAGACGAATTCAGGAGAGGATTAGACTTTCCCGGCCGACAGCCACGCCTTCGGGGAGAGCAGCGGGCCGATGCGAGCTGCTTGGGCCCTCTTCGCGGGAAGCGATCTCGTCCAGTGAGACAGTCAGTTTGATCAAGAGCGGCTGTGGCTTCGAAACGAGAGCACGGGAAGGGCGACTGGCCGAGGAGAGCAACGGAGTGGGATGCTCACGATTCTCCCTCCTCCTCCTCCTCAGCGAGTGGTCCTGTAGAAAGCTGGTTCAATGCGGTCGCTAAGCAAGCAGCCCACAAACACTCCCGCGGTATTCTCAGCACCGGGCCTCCGAGCGACCAGTGCGGAGCCCGGGCGCGATGACTGAGGGAGGTTCGTGTCGCGCAACGTGACCCTCTCAAGTCCGAAGAGGAGGGCACAAGACCCAGCTGTGGAGGCGTGGGTAGAGTCCAAGCCAGGGCGGGTGACGAAGCGGCACGAAAGCGCGTGGAGGAGGTGAGGACCTCCCGACGTCCAAGCGTTGAGGCCAGGGCGGACTGGCGTAGGGTGGCAGCGCAGCGGGAAAGGGAGGGGTCGACTGTGAAAGTGAGAGCGGAAGTGGGAGGAAGAGCGTAAGGAAGGGGGGTTGTCCCACAACTCTCGACGATCTCTCCCCGCTCGCCGAGTGTCCACCCAAACGATCTGCGTTGCTTGCAATTAAAATACGATATGCTCAATAGCTTAACCCAACCCTCCCCTCAAAGCAGCAGCGCGACCGCAGCCCCAACCCCCAACATCGCCCCCATCGCTCCTCCGACCCTCGCAGCTCCCGAATTCGCTCCCACAGCCATAGTAGTCGGAGCCGCCGCCTTGCTCTCCCCCAACACCATCCCAGTCCCCGTTCCGGTTCCTCTGCTCGCGCTGGTCGTCGCGGCCTCGGCGGTAGCGACGTCGGTTACTGCTGTTGGACGAGGAATCTTGCCGGAGAAGGAGGTGGAGCCTGCGAGGTTGGTGGAGGTGGGAGCGGGAATGGTGAGGAGGGTGACGGAGGTGTCGGCGGGGTCGGGGGAGTTGTTGGAGGAGGCTGCGATCGTGATGGCGTCTGTGAAGCCGACGAGGCTGGAGTCGGAGAGGGATTGGACCATGATAGTGTCTGCGGATTCGGGCGTCAGCAAGGAAGCGAGAGAGAGAGGGAAGGAAACGCACAGTTGGAGGCCTCCTTCCAGCCTGCTGGAACGTTGAACTGAACCATTCCGCACTCGACGCCTGGGATGACAACTCCTACTCCGTTGCCAGCGTTGCAGTATCCGCTTTGGCTGATAGCGGGGTAGCTATCGACGATGAAGTACACCGTGCCATCCACGTTCGAGACCAACGCGACGGATACGTTCCCAGGAGGAGGGCCGAGCCAGTTCACGGAGACGGTGTCGCCGTGAGGCCAGGTGATGACGCACTGGAGAGAGAGTGACGTTAGTGGTGGGGATAGTAAGCGATGGAGGAAAGAACGTACGCGGTAGGAACCACAGGCTGGGGCGTTGACGCTGGAAAGGAGAAGAGGTCAGCGAGTGCTTTGGGAGGAGTGGGGATGCGATCGTAGCGAAGAGAGCAGATGGTGCCTCCCCCAGCGTGTAAGCAAGCAGTAAGAGTGTACACCTGCGTCGTGTGTCGCAACAAACGAAGCGGGCCCGTCCACACCCAGCATCGCGGTCGAGGGACTCAGCTCCAACGCCCCTCCGACCCGCCTTGCTCGGCCAGCACCACTCAAGCGTCGCACACCTTCCCACCCCGTACAAGCAGCCCCCTCCAGGTCCTCTTTCGATCCCAGAGCTCTCCACCCTGTCTCCAGCTCCCTAGGCCTGGCTCCTCCTACTCCCACCCCGCCGACGCAAATAGCCCACAGCGTTGCCCTCCCCCTCCAGCCTCCCAGTACCTCGCACACTTACTAGAGGATCTTGCCTGCACAAGAACCAGTTCATCAGCTGTCGCCCAGGCCCCGCCATCACGCGCACGAGGTTCGTGAGCCCCAGAGAAAGGGAGGCGAAAACGCACCTGTGGGGTCATCGGGGTTGTTCGTCTGGCCTGCGGCGCGTAGTGCCAATGCGAGGAAGGCGGTGGAAAGGGAGAGGCGCATTTAAGGCGAGGTCGGCGTTGGGAGAGTTGGAGAGTTGGTGTGGGGGTTGCTACGCGAGGGGAGGTAAAGGCGGCAGGGGAGGGAAAGGAGCGGGGGGTGCCTGTGTAGGTGTGGGAGTTGCCGTAGCCGGGACGAGGTCTGCAAAGCGAAGGATTGGAGGAAGAAGCGTGAGGGAAAGCAGTGAGTCGAACTGAGGAGAGGGTTCGTGCTGGGCAGCCTGCTCGCTTCGGTCGAAGGTGGACCAATTCTTCCTCGTTTAACGATAGATTGGAAGGAATAAGCTTCACTGGAGCTACCTTGGCGCCCCTCTGCTTTCGTTGCGATCGCCGACACCAACCCCCTCTCTCCCATCACCGACGACTCCTGGGCGACGTGTTGAGCTGTGGGTGGCGAGTAGCCACGACGCTTGGCCTGGATCAACGGAGTCTGAGGCTTCGAGAGTCGCTCCTAGCCAGTCCCGCGCAGAGCAGCAGAAGCCATAAAAGCTCGCTTCGCAGCGAACGACATTCCTTCGCAATTGAACGTCCTTCGCGACCCCACTCACTAAAGCAGCAGCTCCTGCGAGAAGGGTCCTGGTCAGCTCCTGTTCAGCCAAACGATCCCAAGCGGAACACGCACCAAGCCATTCCAGTTCTCTCGCTCATCTGTCGAATCCTCGACCTTCGCGACCGCTCATCTCCGCCTCCCCTCTCTCCCCTCCGTACCCAAAAAACGCCGGAAGCTTGCGCAATGCCGAATGTATCGCCGCAGGTAGCTCGAGTGGGATCTCCGCGAATCCTGATCTCGGAGCGAGGAGTGGGGAGGAGGGGAAGGCGGGGGAGACGGGTTTGGGACTGCGGGGGGTGGTCGCGCCTGGAGGAAGGGGCGTTGTTGAGCGCTGGAGTGGTCTGGAACGACATCGGGTCGTCGAAAGCGATGGGAGGTTGGCGGTGGGATGGGGACGGGACGGAGGAAGGGAGAGGGAGCGTCGTTGGTGGCGCTGGTGCGAGCTGGGGAGGAGAGCTGGCGTGCGCCTTTCGGAGTAGTGTAGGGGATTGAGAAGAGGGTTTCGAGCTGCTCACGGATGATCAGCAGCTTTTCACGTGCGGGGGAAGCGAGAATGACTCGCTGCGATGGCTCCTCCCTTGGAAAGCGAGCTCCCCCTCCGATCCAGATCTCACCTCAGAGGAAGATTCCTCGTTAGAGTCTCCGTACCGTTCCCCTCCAGACAACTCTGAATCCGACGCAGTATCGACGTCGGAGGACAGATCACTGCTCCTCCCTTCCAGCTCAAAGGGTGTGAGCGAAGGAGGAGAGAACGCGACCTCTCCCCCCTCCGCACCAATCCACTCCTCCGCTCTCCTCCCAAGTCCCCGTTCCAACTCTTCCCGCGCCTTCATCTTCTCCCACACACGCACCCGACTCGAACCCCTTCCCGGCGGCATCGACCGGCTCCTCCCCCTCCAGTCCCTGCCGTTAATCGACGCCAGCCCATCAAGGAGATCCCACTTTATGAGCATGACGAGGGTCGCTTCGTCTGGCGTGAGGTACGCTCCCTTGAGGCCGAGAGGAGGTGGAGAAGGGATACGGGAGGAGGACCGAGAGGGGGTTGAAGGGCGGGGGGAGGAGGGGAGGCGAGAGAAAGAGTGCGAGTGGTGGCTTGACGAGCTTCGAGGCATCCTGGGAGGTGAGGGGCGAGAAGGAGGACGAGCTTGAGAAGGAGGACGAGCTTGAGAAGGAGGACGAGCGCGTCGACCGCGGAAGCCGACGTGAGAGAAGGTGCACAGCCACAGCGATCTTGATGGGTCCTCCTGGAAAAGAAAGGTGCATAGCTGCCCAGCACTCAGGCCCTGCGAGGGAACTGCAAGGCTGATGGCGTGGGGATTCTTCACGGTCGCCTGGAGGAGAGGAAGCAGAGGTTGGCCCGAGTCGTTTCGCTCGCTCGTTGTGGCGCGTCTGCAAGCGCGATGCAGGACCTCAGAAGAGCTTGCAGGCAGATCGAACTGTGAGCAGGGAGTGGCGAGAGACGAAGGGAGTTGGTCGAGTTGCGTTCACTCTTGTCCTCCTCCCGAACACCTCGCCAGATGGCCAGCTCAAGCTCCTCCACCTCTCCCAAAGCTCCCACCCTCCCCCGCGCCTCTCCTCTGCAGCACATCACCTTCGCCCTCGACCAGGTCCTATCCGTGCAGATTCACGGCGTCCTCCCTGTCCAGCTCGACGCAGGCTTCGATCCCGCCGTGTGCCTGGCTCCAGAATGGCCTTCAGCGGAAGGAGGAGCGCGTTCGGAGGCGTGGATACGGAACGATCGCGAGTGGAAGACGAAGCAAAGGGTCTACGCGGAGGTTAAGGGATGGGATGAGCACGAGCAGGAGAGGGAGGTGGGAGGGGAGGATGGCTACGCGCTGCTCTGTTACAGGCACTTGGTGAGTCCTGTCAAGTGTGCGCTGAGGTGCGCTGGGAGCTGAACGTTGCTTTCGCAGCTCCATCGCCTCGAGAAGGGGCAGTTCTACGACGACTATTCGGGAATGCTCTTCTGCGACTACACCCTGCGCCGCTTCATCCTAATCGACCTCCACTCGACCGCCAGCTCCTCCACCAGCGATCTCACCGCTCTCACGAAGCAGCGCGCCTCCCGTCTCTTCGGGATGCTACACTACCTCGGCAACCCCCCTCCAGACTTGTGCGTCTCCCTTCCCTCTCTCCCACCCTACCAGCTAACTCGAATCTCACACAGCGTCGCCTCCACCTGGCTCCCGCACGACTCGGACGCTTCCCTCCCTCCCTCCTTCCTCGCCAACCTCTCCACCATCAACGAACTCGAAACTCCCACCCTCCCTTCCTCCCCTCCACAGGACCAGTTCTTCATCACGGCCGAGACGTACACCCCCAATCTAACGTGGGACGACTTGGCGAATATCGACGTGCTCGTTCAGGCGCGGATAGGGGAGGAGGCGGAGGAGTTTGGTGGTGCGGAACGGCGGGAATTGGTGCTGCAGAAGGGGTGCGAGAGGTGTAGGAAGGTGGTCGAGTCTATGAAGAAGTGTGAGTCTGGTTTCGCGGGAGGAGAGGAACTGAGGAGCTGACGGGGTTGCGATGTGCAGGCGGAGCGTGCCTGGGAGCGGAATACTGCAGCGCGCTGTGTCAGAAAGCTCTCTGGTCTGTCCACAAGGTGGCGTGCAAGAGGTACAAGCAGATGAAGGAGGCGGAGACCAAGGTCGAACCGCACGATTGTGCGAAACACGGGCCAGGAGGACATCACCATCATCACTGAGGGAGGAATGTGGAGCTTGTTGTAACGATTTGGCGTTGTGCAGGAGCAGAAGAGCGAGTTGGGACCAGTCGCAGGCGAGCAGAAAGCTTTGCGAAAGAGCAGAAAGGCGCTCGACGCTGCTTCGCCGATATCGTGCATTGCCGTCTGGCCCACTCTATTCGAGCTTCTTCGAGGCGTACAAAAGGATGTAGGCCGTGTGATCCTCCCCTGGTCACCGAACCCCCGTCAGCGATCCCGTCCCAGGCAAAGCTCGAAACGCGAACTCACCTCCACCATCGAGCGACGTGATCTTTTCGCGACTGACGACCGAGACCTTCTCGTCGTCAAAGCGGTACCACTCCTGCTTGTCGGGATCCTCCGTCTCTGCCGCCTCGCTAGGCTTTCGACTCCACCCAACATAGTGACCTGCGCACGAACGAGAACGGTCAGTGCATTTCCAGCGTCCGCGCACGAGAGGAACGAAAAAACGCACCTCCATCCGCAGAAGCTCCCTTGTGCGTAACAATCGCCACGAGCTCGTACATGCCCGTCACGTTCGCTCCGACGTCCTTGGCCAACTCGGGATCGACCAAGCTCCTGAGCAACGCCGCCTCCTCAGCCCTCTTCGTCGGCTCATCAACGAGCTCCCCATCCACCGCCTCCTTCTTCTCCACCACCGGTTCATCTACCACCATCGCGTCCGACGAAGACGCCGCAGAAGCAGCGGCAGCAGCCGCCATGTTGACTGCGCTCAAAGCCGGATCCCTCTGGATCCCCGCGCGCCGGTCCTCGACTTTACCGCGCTCCTCGTCCGCCTTCTCGTCCTTTGCGATCTTGGCCCTACGACGAACCTTGGCGCGCTCGCGGCGGTCCTTGTCGACCTCCTTGAGCTTCTCGTTAAGCGGGAGGACCTGCTTCTTGAGCGTAGGGGAGAGGAGGTCGACGACGTCGAGGTCAAAGGGGAATTTGACCTTGCGCATGATCTTGGTCTTCTTGTTGATGTCGCGGCGCCAGAAGAAGCGGACGAGGTTGACGGTCAGGTAGCTGTAATGAGGAGGTTAGTGGGGACAGAGGGATGGGGGAGAAGGGACGCACGCAGGGAGGCGAGAGATGCGAGAGGTCTCGTGGTAGACTGCTGAGCGGCCGAGCGAAGGGCTGTTCTTCTCAATCTCCTGGTCCAGTGCCTGCGAGAACTCGTGTCAGCTTCCGTTCGCACCTCATCTCCAGCGAAGAGCTCACCTCGGTAACACCGCTGATCATGTAGTTTGTCGTCGACGAGATGTTGCACTTGATCTCGAGGAAATTCTCCTTGGAGACGGTCGCCTCCTCATCCGGCGCCTCAGCCGACTTGAGCCTGCATCCTCGCCATCAGCTCCTCCTCCCGAACCAAAATCCACCAGAAAAACTCACGTCTTCTCCATCTGCCCCGTCAAGTACTGATCCACGAACCTCTCGCCACCGACCTTGAGGTTCCCCTTGACGGCATTGACGATCGCACTCCACGCCTCCTGCGCGTCCTGCTGCGAGTACTGCCCACTCGCCCTTGATCGCTCGGCAAACTGAGGCGCAAACTGGCGGAGCATCTGCGTGTCGTCTTCCGTTAGTGAAGGCGCGAGAGCGTGGAGGAGCGAACGCACGTTGAGGAAGATGAGGGGAGGAAAGTCCTCGGTCGTCTTGCTCATATCGCGGTAAAGATCGCGGAGAGAGGTCGTGAGCGCAGCGTCTTGTTGGCTTGCGGCATTCGCGTCTTGGAAGCTGGGACAGGAGGCGTCAGTGACGCGCGTTGCGGAGTTGGGAGCAAGACGAACGTGTTGAGAGCCGTTTGGAGCTCAGGAATGGCGCGAAGAACCTGCACGGTCGAGTTCATGTAGCAGGTGTTTCCTGCGAAGCGTCGAGGTTAGCTCTTCTTCACTGCAACTGCGCCACCAGATCGGCGGCGGCTCACCAAGGTTCTGGAGTCCGACGGGGAAGCGGACCTGCGAGAGCGAGGGGTCAGCCACACAGTCCCTCCAGCTCCCGGAATCAGGGAGAACGCACGGCCTCAGCGAGCTGGAGATCAGTCATGTCCTCCATGAAGACGACGGGCTTGGGAGGTGCTTGAGGGAGAGCTCCAGCGGCTCCGATGACCTGTTTGTCGAGCTCGTTAGCAAGCGCCCGTTCGAGAGCTTCGAGTACTGCATACCATGATCGTTTGTCCCTGTTCACGAGCGCGTCAGTTGCTGTGACAGGCTGGGAGAGAGGAAGACAACTCACAGCCTTGAGTCCGAGCTTCTTGAGGTCGGCATCGTCCTGGCGGAGAGCACACATTATCAGCTCCCACCCCAGAACCCTCCACGCTCCCAACCCATCGCTCAACACTGCGCCAGAACGCACGGAGAAGCTCGAAAGCGCACCTTAAGCATCCCTCCCTTAACGACCACCTTGACCTTTGCAGGGTCGACGCCACTGAGTTCAAAGATCTGCTGCTTGAACGCCGATCCAGGAGCTCCAGTGTCTACGGTGACATCGTACGTCTTGCCCGCGTGCTTGATCTTCAAGTCGAGACTCATGTGGCAAGGTCGGAGGTGGGGTGGAGGAGGGGGGTTGAGGTGCTGAGAGTTGCTGTACTAGTTCGTGGCCTGTACCTGGTTGAGCGTGCAGGTTCTAAGTGACTGTGAGCGGGAGCGGTGGTGTCGTAGGAGGGCAAGGACAGCTCCTTCGAGAACACTTGCGCGTCGTCGCCTCTTTCCCTCCTCCCGTCACCTCGAAGGACTCGTTTGCTCGGAATCTGCTCGTACTACAGCTCAGGTAGGCCGCCTGCTGCTCTGAGGACCCAGGTCAAGCTGTCGCTAACTATCCTCCTCTCCGCGGACAGCTCGAACGTGGAACCTCCCCCAACTCTCCCCGACGAACAGCTCAGCATCGACATGCCCATCCAATCCCTCCCCAACGAACTTCTCCTCCACATCATCTCCCTTCTTGCCGTTGCCTCGGCCGAGGATCTGGAGACATCGTACTGGAACCGCACCCGCCTATGCGCGCGGCCACGCTTGTGAGCCGCACCTGGCAGCGCCTAGCGCAGCCAATTCTCTGGGAAGAGGTCCGGCTTCTAAACAACACTCAGGTGTCGAATTTTGTCGCTGGAACGGCAGCGACTGGTTTGACGACGGCGACTCTGCGATTGTTCGAGGACGACTCCCACCGCTTCGCCGCCCTAGCCGTCGGGTCGTGTGCGGGGCTGCGAAAGCTCGAGCTGTGGGATCTCTGGGACGTAGATGTGGAGATCTTGTTCTCGCCTGCGCTCGCTCGTGAGTCCCTTCATCAGAGTGTGCTTTCCCGAGCTCATGCATGCCCAATAATTCTTTAGATCTCCTAGAGCCTCACACTCCGACAGACCGATTTTACGGGTTCTGCGGTTCAGCGAGACCTGCCTTTCTCTCTCGCAGAGCTCGTCTTCGACTACCAGTACAGCGAAAAGTGGCTCGAGGACTGGCCCCCTCAACTCGTACCCCGCATCTTTCAGCCCAGCATCACCACTCTCGACCTACACCATCCCATAATCCTTTTCTACTCCCTCTTCGACCCTCTAGACACCGTCGCCCCAAACCTCGTGACTCTCTACCTCAGACCCAACGACCCCACGCTTTCCCGACCCCTCCGACCTTTCTTCGCGGCGTGCCACTCTCCTCGCCATCTCCTCACTGGAGATTTGGCCGAGGATGGTGTTGAAGACATTCCTTCGATGCTGGACTACCTCACCTTGGACGACGTAGGATGGTACGCCGGGCAGATGGTCGACCTCCTGCGGAAGGAGGTGACGGCTTTTTCGAGGCTCAAGCAGCTTTGCTATACCTCCATCGATCGAGCCAGCGTCGAGGGAACGGAGAGCTACCACGAGCTACGTGTGGAGTGCGAGAAGCGCGGGATCGAGCTCGTCTTTAGGGGGGAGGGGCGGTACTGCTGAGGCTGATTCAAGGTGAGCAGCTGCTCGAGATGCCTGCGACCGAGCTGCACTAACGCTTGTGTGCTTCTGTGCAGGTGTCTCTCACGTTTTCGAAGAGGATGCTGGCGACGGACGCTCGTGAGGCTGGAACGAAGGCTTGGATTGCTCATCTCGCGCTGCTCCCTTCGATCTCCACTGCTCCAGTCCCACTAGACCTCAACTGCTCCGATACCACTGCTTCTCCCTGCTCTCGCTGATGCTCAGCTTGCTCTCTGTTCCCCGCCGTGCTCAGCTCGCTTTCTCCCCTTCGACTCCCCAGCCTGCTCGCTCCTTGCTACCGAGCTTGAATCCCTTAACGTATCCAGGGCTCCAGCCTTCCGATCTTCGTCTGCTCTTCGGCAGCTTGGCATCGCCTGCCAGCGTTCTCGGCTTGGATTGGCAGCGTCGTTCCTCTCACTCGCAGCTCATCTCTTTCGCTCTCATTCTCGCCCCACTGCCTTCCCGACTTGATCTCGCAAGCTGGCGCCTGCTCGACCCCAATCTGCGTTCAAAACCCCTTGTGTTACAGCCCTTCAAAAATTCCTCCTTGCACTCCTTAACGACCTAATGCCTGTAGCGGAACCCAGGGTGCTCGGCTCCAAGGTTCTCAATCTCCTCGGCGCTCTTGCCCTCGAGCTTGTTGTCGTACTCTCCCGCATCCTTCTTCTTGTTAAGGCGGATCTGCCAGAACAGGACGAAAGCCGCGAGGACAAAGACTGCGAGAAACAACGGGTCAGGAAAACGAGAAGGGGGAGCGAGGGAGCGACGCACTGAGGGAAGAGGTGCCGAGCTGGAATTGGTTGGCGGGGTAGTAATTCGGGGCCATCTTGGGGAGGTCTGCGAGAAAGTGTTAGGTTAGTGCGGAGCGAGGGGAGGGTTTGGACGGAGGGGACCGACAGGTCCAGGTAGAGATGATTCCTCCGAGGTTGCCAAAGGCGACGACGGTGCCGATCGCCGCGTTTCGACTGGTGTCTCTGGTAGAGTTGATGGCGGCCCACGCGCTGCAAAGAGCACCGAACGAGACTGTTGAGGCGACAAGAATCAGCGAGAGGACGAAAGGCAAAAAGGACAAGACTCACAAGCTCCAATGGCGATGAGGAATGTTCCCGCGAACCTGATCTGAGGGTCGGTAGTTCCGACGAAGCAAGCAAAGCCAGCGATGACGAAAGGACCCGAGATGAGGAAGAAGATGCCGCGCTTGCCGGTGCGCATCGAGAGGTAGGGGAAGAGGAGGGTGGTGAAGGCGCCGACGATGTAGGGAGGAACAGTCTGGAGCTGGAGCTGGATGGTAGTCTTCGTCGGGTAGATGGTCTTCATGATCGTGGGCAAAAAGAATCCCAGCTAGATAAGGAGAGTCAGCAGTGCTCGACCGTTGCGGTAGGAAGAAGAACTCACTCCTTGAACGGTGATGTTGTTGAGCATGAAGATGAACGCAACGCCGAGAGTAGTCACATTAAAGACTCCGGACTTGAACTTGCTAAAGACATGGAGAAGAGTGAGAAGGGGACATCGGCAGCGAGAAGGAACTGCACGTACACCCAGGTCAATTTGTCGACGACGTCGCGGGCGCCGACGTTCTCGCTCTTGAGACGAGCGTTCGCAAGAGCTTACAACGAGCAAAGTTGGTGGGAGATCCTGGTCTTCAGGCGAATTTAGGACGTACCCTTCTCTTCGTGCGAGAGCCACCTCGCGCTGTCAATGCTGTCGGTGACAAGGAACCAAGAAGCGATGCCGACAACCATGGTGGCGAGACCCTCGATGAAGAAGATGAGGCGCCACTGCGGAGCAGTAACCGTCAGCGAGAGATCCACCACAAGTAGGGATCCAACGCACACGGGTGAGCCATCCGATGTTGTCGATCGAAAGGATCCCCGAAGCGAGGAGACCACCGAAGGCACCGGAGAGAGGGGCACAGACGACGTAGAGCTGCAGACAAAGCTCGTCAGTCCAAGTCGTCGCCCAAAAAAACGTCTCGGAGACTCACAGCGAGGCGGAATGCAAGCTCGTCCTTCTTGTACCAGCGAGAGAGGTAGTAGGGTAGGCCATTCCGGGGAAGATGGCGCCCTCTGCGACACCTGATTTCGATGAGGAGAGTCAGCTCCTACCCGTCTTGAACAGCAAGAAAAGCTCACCCAGACCAAAGCGGCAGACGATGGCGGCGGCGAAAGTGTGGACGAAACCGGTGGCGAAGGCGAAGAGACCTGCAGCGCGAGGTCAGCTCCTACTCGCCCAATCGTTCAGTGGAGGCCTTACCGAAAAGGAAGCTGAAGAGAGGGATGATCTTGCCGGGACCGACTGCGAAGGAAAACGAGCGAGGTCAGTGAGGGTTGGGTGGCCTTCTTGACGAGGTACGCACAGTGCTTGACGAGGAGAAGGCAGGGCACTTCGAACACAAAGTAAGGAATGTAGAAAGCCGTGATGAGGATGTTGTCTGGAGAAAATGGGTCGTCAGCAGCTCGTCTGGGGCAGCACAAGCCACATACAGTCGTAGCCAGTCATCCCGAGATCCTTTTCCAGGCCAGCTAGCTTAGCGTTTCCTATGTTCGAGCGATCTATAAAGCAGAAGAGGTACAGGAGACTGATGATGGGGATGACATGGGTGTCGATCTAGCGGCGAAGGCATCAGCGAGGCACGACCAAGGTGCGAAGGCAGAACTCTCACCTTCCACCGAACCTTGCGCTCCGCAATCTCGTCGATAGCAACGAGAGCGTGGCCATGGTCGTCAGTCGCGACGTGCCCATGCATGGCCACCTCTTCGACCTGAAACCGCGCAGCACTTTTTCGTCAGCTTTGGTCCCGACGACGAGGGGTGGAAGAAGCGACTCACGTTGTGCTCCAGGTGCGAGGACGCGTACTTTTCGTCCTCGACGGCCTGCTGCTTGTCGCGAAGCTCAGTCATGTTGAGAGGTGAGGTGAGGGAGAGAAGGAGGGGAGGGTGGCGTGGCGTGTGGTGAGGGGAGGGGAGGCGAGGGACGCGAGGCAAGAGGTGCTGGCGGGTCCTTGGGAGGGGGGAGCTGGAGAAGTGTGGTGGGAGGGTTAAGGAACAGAAGAGAGAAGGCGGCGAAGGAGACTTTCTCTCCCTACCCCGCGGGGAACAGGGCTCAAAGTCGAACAGAGTGATCGGGCTCCAGGATCATCTTTGAGTGGCCTCGAGTCGGCGGAACTGTACGAAAGCAGATCAGCTGCTGTCCTCGAAGGCGTGGGGCAGGGGGGACGTACCTCCTTCGCTCCCGACTCTCCCGGAAGCCAGCGATGGAGAAAGGGAGCACAAACACGGTACATTCCTCCCAGCGACGTTGCCTCAAAGGAAGAAAAGAAGGAGAAGGCGAGGGTGAGGATCAAAGGAACCGGGCCGTCTCCCCAGTCTGGGTCTCCGCAGAGGCAAAGCTTCCTACGTTCCTCGTCGAGCAGTCCCCTCCGCGCACCCATGCCACCGTCACCGCCAACGAAGCAGAAAAGAATAGCAGGAAAAGATGCACCAGCAAGCTCTGGCAACGACGTTGTATTCCTCACGCCTTGATCGCCGCCTCCCTCCTCGCCTTGACAGCCTAGACAACCAAACTCATCAGCCCCTCGTTCCCTAAAAAAGACCCCACGAGACTCACATCGTTCAACGACCTGAGCATGGGCTTGGTCGTCTCCCAATCGACGCACGCATCCGTGATGCTCACGCCCCGCGCGAGTCCGACCTTGCCATTCGGCGTCTTTTGGTTCCCAGCAGCGAGGTTGCTCTCAATCATGACGCCCATGATCCCTGCTTCTCCCGCACGAAGCTGCGAGCAGACATCTGCGATAACCTGCGCACGCGGGGAGAGCGGAGGATTAGCAAAAGTTCGAGTGGGGTATGTGGGGACAGAGCGAAGAAAACGCACCTTGGGCTGGTTGTTGTGGTCTTTTGAGGAGTTGGCGTGCGAAGCGTCCACCATCACGGCGGCGAGGAAGGGAGTCTCGGAGCTCGAGACCTTGGCGACGGCGCTGGCGGCAGTCTTGACGCTCGCCGAGTCGTAGTTGGTTCCGCGGGAACCGCCACGGAGGATAACGTGGAGGTCGCGGTTGCCTGGGACGTTTGTTGACTGTAAGCGACGCTGCTGGGGTGGAAGGAGTAGGACGCACCTTGCGTGCGCACGATGGCGGCGAGACCGGACTCGGTGACTCCGAGGAAGGCGTGAGGGTGGCTGGCGGAGCGCATGGCGTCGACTGCGACGGAGAGTCCACCGTCGGTTCCGTTCTTGAATCCTGGGAAGGAAGGAAAGGGTGAGCTGCCTTCGCAGGGGAGGGAGATGGGGTACGGACCGATGGGGAAGGAGACTCCGGAGGCAAGCTCGCGGTGGAGTTGGGACTCTGTAGTGATGGAAATGAAGTTAGCTACCAGTTCAAAGCCGTACGGCAGAGAGGGTACGAACCAGTGGTACGAGCGCCAATAGCTCCCCAGGAGATGCAGTCGGAGAGGAACTGGGGGCTGATGGTATCGAGGAGCTCGCAGCCGACGGGAACACCAGAGTGGGTGATCTCAGCGAGCAGTCCGCGTGCGATCCTGAGGCCCTTGTTGATCTCGAAAGAGCCATCGATATCAGGGTCGTTGATGAGTCCCTTCCATCCAACAGTCGTTCGGGGCTGTCCCAGCACACATCGTCAGCTCCTCGCTCCTCATTCTCTTTCGTAGCGTCAACGCACCTTTTCAAAGTACGCCCTCATGATCACAACAAGCTCAGGGAGGCTCTCCGCCTCCTTCCTCAAGAGCGCCGCGTACTCGCGCGCCTCGGCGGGGTTGTGGATGGAGCAAGGGCCGACAATGACGACAATCTTGTCCGAAGTTCCAGCGAGGACATCGGCGACAGCAGTGCGGGCGATGGAGATGACGAGCTTGCTGTTCCAGGAGAGGGGGAGTTCGGCGCGGAGAACTGGATTTCAAGGGTCAGCTGGCGGGCGGGTGGGGCGGAGAGCTAGTGCGCACGGGCAGGGGAGATGAGAGGATCGATCTGTGGAGAGATGGCAGTTAGCGAGCTGTGCTGGTGAGAGTGAGAGGTGCTGCAAGCTCCAGAGGGAGGCGTGGGCACTAGCGCCTGTTTGAGCTCTCCAGCAGCTCAACCCAGGTAGGTTCCCTACTGATCCAGCTCCTCCCCAAGTTCCTTCGATAGCTCCTCCTCCTGCACCAGCCCTGCATCTCCCTCGAGACCCGAGAATGCGGAGACGAAACGAGTCAGGCGAGCGGTGTAAGGACCCACTCCAAGGATGCGGAGGTCGTCTCCGTGGTCGACGTAGCTCGTGTAGCTCATGTCGGACACGGCGGATTGAGTTTCGAGAGGCATGCTGGGCTGGAGGAAGAGGTTGAACGAGAAGAGTCAACGTCCCTGACTTGGCTTTTTTTGGCCTGGCGAGTTGCGCGTTCGCGGAGGTGGCTATTGGTGAGGTTTGGCTCTCTCCGCAACGCCAGCTCGTCGTAAGTTGAGTAGCTGCAGCTAGGGGCACTCCAGGGGATCCACGGCCAGCGTCTTGCGCCCTGCCGCCCTTCCCAGCGCGTCCCAGCAGCAAGTCGAGCAGCAGCTCGGTCTCTCCCCCGCCTTCTCGCCAACGATCTCTCCCGATCTCTCCGTCGAGGCTGCTTTCGACGAAGGGAATATACTCATCAACAAGATCAGAATCACTGGAACTGCTTGCGATGGCGTGGCGGACTTTGTTGCAGGCTGCGACGGAGGGAGGAAGCGCGGTCGTTGTTCCGCAAGCTTCGGATGGTTTCCGTTTGGCGGGATGGAATTAACAGATCGTTTGCAAGAACAACAAAAGCACACAAGAAACAAGCAGCGAGAAAGCGAAAGCGGAAGCGAAAGCATCCCCCGAAGCCCAACCCCTCCTACTCGACCGCTCCCTCCCTCAGGTGCCCTCCCTGCGCTCAAACCATCAGCTCCTTCCTCCTCAAACGAACGAAAGCAAGACTCACTTCCCCACCGCCGCGAAATGAGCCCCGAGCTTCCTCAACGCCTTCATCGTCGCCTCGAGCTCTGCGAACGGATGTCCTGCCCCCGCACCCTCCTCGGTCGAGCTGAATTCGCACTGCGTTCCCACCTCCAGCGTCGGAGGAGGAGATAGCTGCGTCGAAGCTTCCCTCGTGGCCCGACGAAGGAGCGTCTCGCCCTCCGCATCGCGCGCGAGACTCGTACTCCAGCCGATCCGAAGGCGCTTCCTGTCGTCCTCCTCCACCACATTCACTTCGCTGAAGGCGGGCTTGGAGGAGGCAGGAGGAGAGGTGAGCTGGGTGGGGTGGTCGGACGTCGATGAGCTTGGAGCACTGGCGCTGACGAGGAGGGATTCGAGCTCGGCGTTCCGGTGGAGAAGGGATTCGATCTGCGCTCCTGAACCCGAAGCAAGGAGTTTGGCACGCTTTTCCTTCTGTCTCTTGCTGTGGGGGTCTACGCGGTGGGTTAGTCCGAGCTGGGAGAGGAAGCGAGGAGGACGGACCGGGTGGCGTCCTTTGCTGAGGCTTCTTGACCTTTTTTTGGGATTGGGCTTGAGCGCTGTTGGGGAGGGGTCAGTGAGGAATGCAGCGGGGAAAGGGAGGGGACGAACGCGTCGATTGATGGCGTCGAGATGGGGACTCCGAGTGAGGTAGGTCGACAAGGGCTCGTCTGGGGCGAGATCGAGAAGCTCGCTGGAGCGCAAGTCGCTAGGAGGTGGGTGCAGAGGCTCGATTTGGGTGAGGAGGACGCGGGGTCGGCTGGGCGGTGGAGCATGGCGTCGAGCTCTGGGGAGAAGGTGGTTGGACTCGGAGGGAGGCGGAGGAGAGGAGGCAGCTTGGTCGGCGTTGAGAGCAAGAGCGAGAATGAGCCGCGAAGCAGTGGATCCTTCTAGCGGTGCTAGATCAGCTCCCCTCCCAGTCGGACCTCGTCGAGAGCGCACCTTGTTGACCTCGCGTTGGGCCCTCCCTCTCGAGCTCTGCCCACCTCTCTCCACACAGCTTGGCGCTCTTGGTGGACCATGCCAGAGACCTCTCGAGCTCCCACCAGACTCTGTCCCAGTCTCGAGTCCCCCACAGCTGGACGAGCTCGCGCAGTCGTCCGTCCTCGGCTGGCGTTCAAGGTCTAGGGGAGCTGGCGGAGGGGCTGAACAAGGTCGAAGATGCCGAGTGAGTTTGTCCTGGAGGTCCTTCCATCGCTGAGCGACCCTCGTGAGGTTGACGGCGAGAGGGCAAGAGGAGTGCGGCGCCTGGCTGATTCTCCTTCCTCTCCCTCTGTTGAAATGAGGTCGCCGCTTCTCCTAGTCCATTCTAAGCTTCTATAATCCTGTTCCCAACTCGATCCGTTACCAAAAGAGACGAGAAATTGAAGCAAGTTAACTCGAACAGGAGAGCTGGAGCAACTCCTAACCCTTTGGCTCCTCGTGGGCAGACGCCAGAGTCAACTCGCTCGTTTGCAGCAGTCGACTGCAGCCTGACTCTTGTCGCCAGGCGACTACGACTACGACAACTCACGACCCACGACTGCCCTCTCACGAACCCCCCTGCCTACCCTCACAAACCCATCACGACCCTCTCTCTCTCCCCGACCTCCTCTCCAACGTTTGGGCGATGAAGGACTACAGAAATCACCCGTGAGTCATCGAGTGCGCTGCAGCTGGGCTGGGTGGGAGTGGGCCACAGAGCTAGGGAGCCAGGGAGAGCTCAGGCATGGCACTCGGCGGGGGGCGCTAGTGAAGGCGTGCTGTCAAGGGTTTTCAAGAGGGGGAGGCCGAGGTGATGGAGACCTTGACGAGCGGGGGGAAGGAGGGCCGCTGGTGCGCACCGGGCTGGAGAGCTGTTTGGCAGTCGACAGGAGGGGTGCAAGGTGCGGCTCGAGGAGGACGAGCGTCGTCTCGGAGGGAAGTGCTCAGGACAGTCGCTGTTCTGAAGTGCTCAAAGGGCACTGGCGTGCGCTGGTCGAAAAAGCAGGCTGAGGGAACAGGCCAGTCCCCCTCGGGAGGCACGCTGTCAAGCTGGCATTCCAGAGGACGTTGACGAGGGCTACCTGCTCTCGCCCCGACGCTGCCATCCACTCTCAACAGGAACGAGCACTGACGAACGCTCTCTGTCCAACAGCCCACCCCCTTCGCCTTCCGCTCGACCACCCTCCCTCGTCTCCTCGTCGACCTCTCGCCCCTCGTCAGTCTTTAGCACCTCTTCGACCACCTCGAGCTCGTCCTTCCCACTCCTACCGCCACCCCACATCTCCATCCAGTCCTCGTTAACCCCTCCCAACACTCCCGGAATCTCTCGAGTCCCCTCCCTCCCCTTCCCCAAACGATCCTCCTCCCCCTCGCTCGCTTTCCCCAACACTCCAGAAGGCGGAGCACCCCTCATCAACCCCCGCCATGCGCTCATGCGCTCACGCCGCGTCAGCATGCCTGCCTCGCTCGTCCAAACGAACGCCGCGGTGACCAACAAGAACCGGATGAGCGTCGCTTCAGTCGCTTCGTTCGAGAGCCTGCCCGAGGAGGAGGACGACCCGCTCCCCGGTCGACCGGCGCTGGCCAGACGTTCGGCGAGTCCGCACCTCCCTCCGGAGCGCAAGACGTCCTCAGCGTCCCTCTCGCCGATCAAGACACGGTCGTCGAGTCAGCAGAGGTACTCGCTTCCTACCCCTCCTGCGTATGGCGGTGGGTTCCAGGCGTTTGCGTTGCCTGGAGCAGGGAGGACGAGTCCGCTTGGGAGGCCGATCGAGTATCGGGAGGAGGAGAAGGAGACGGAGGAGGACAAGGAGGAAAGGAGAAGGGAAAGGAGGGAGATGGGGGAGCAAAAGAGGAGTAGCAAAGAGTTGTGGGGGCTTGAGAAGTCCAAGCGGGAGGAGAGGAGGTGGAGGATCGCGTTGGAGATGAGGGAGACGGAGAGGACGTACGTCGCTGTGCTCGAGGAGATTGACAAGGTGCGTTCCTTCTCGCCGTTCGTGCGGAGCTGAGGTGACTGACGCTGTCTGGCTCGGGCAGCATTACTACCAGCCGTTGCTCAACGTACTCTCGCTCTCGGACACTGGTGGACGACGAACTCCCGCCCGCACCGACTCGTACGGATCGCCTCCCACCTCCCCCATCCTCAGCCCCACTTCCCTCACCGACTCCCGCTCTCGCACCTCCACCTTTGACTCTCTCGCCTCGAGTACGACGACCACCACCTCGGCCACGACGACGACCGCCGCCTCCTCCACCTCGAGCTCCTCGACCCCTCTCCCGCCAACCCAGGTCCTCTCCCGCAAAGAGATCTCTGAAATCTTCTCCAACTTCCCCGCCGTTCTCTCCCTCTCCCACGTCATGCTCTCCACCCTTGACTCGGCCATCCCCGACCGCCCTTCCGACCCCGTCGCCGTCCCCCCTGCCCTCCTTTCCCCCACCAGTCCTCTCGAGCCAGAGCTGAGCAGCAGCGCCGATACGGAGGCGAGTGGGAGTGAGCCGGGAACGCCAGTGGAGGGGGAGAGCGTCGAGGAGGCACGGAGAAGGACGACGTCGATCGGGAGGAAGGATCGCAAAGCCCCCGCACTGCCTTTCGCGCTCGGCAAGGCGCTCCTACCCATCTTGCCGTTCCTCAAATCGTACTCCCTCTTCGTCTCCAACTTTTCGGCGGCATTGTCGAGGCTCGCGGGGCTCGAGACGCCCGTCGGTGCGAGTGGGATCAGCGCGGTCGAGGACCGGGTGCGGTGGCAGAGCTTTTGTGAGGAGAGGAGAAAGGCGGGAGCGGGGAGGGGGTTGGGGCTTGGGGGACTGCTGCTCAACATCGTTCAGCGCGTGCCGAGGTACCGCTTCCTCCTCGCCGACATGATCACGTTTACGGAGAAGGATCACCCGGACTTTGGGGACCTCAAGAGGGCGTTTGATGTTGTTGATCAAGGTGCGTTCCCCTGGTGACTGCCCGTGAGGAGGAAAGAGCTGAACCCTTTCGCAGTCGCTTCGCACCTCGAATCGCAGATCCGAGCTCATACCCAGGTCCTCCAGATCCTCGACCTCCAACGCTCGTTCATCAACCTCGACGCACCCCTCCTCGCCCCCGGTCGTCGGCTCGTCAAAGCTGGCGGCCTTCGCAAGCTCGACCGACGAGGGAACGATCAGATGCGGACCTTCTTCCTCTTCAACGACATCTTCATTCACGCCAGCGGAGGAGAGTCGGGAAGCTGGGGCGGGCTCAGTGGGACGGAGGCGTTGGAGTCGAGAGCGAGGAACCAGCCGAGTGGGATGGCGGCGACGAGTCAGGCTGGAGGACCGGCGCAGTATTGCTTCCATCGGCGGTTCGCGCTCGAGGGGATCACGGTCGTCGATGTTCAGGATGCGACGGAGCAGGGACGGCGGTACGGGTTCGAGATCCTCAGTTCGGAGAAGAGTTTCGCAGTCTACGCCGGTACGTTCTCCTTCGTCTCGCATGTCGGCGTTTCGCTGACCTCGGTAGCCTCAGAAACGCTCACGGAGAAGCTCGACTGGATTGACGAGATTCGAGGTGCGATCGCCGAGCTCATGAGCGACCGCCGTACCCTCCAGCGCGAAGCCGACTCGGAAGCTCTTCGTCGCGATCGTCGAATCTCCCTTCCCGCCTCCCCCTCCGCACCCAACCTCCGCCCCCTCGCCTTCCGGACTCAGACGACTCCCCTCCCTCCTGCCCTCGGCTTCATCCCTCCTACTCCTTTGGACGAACGCGATGGGCTACTCGCCGACAGCCCCGGCGTCTTCGACCAGGCGTTCGAGTTCCCGACCCAGGGAGTCGACCTCGATTCGCCGACGCTCGAGAGCGATGGAAGGACTCGACGATGCTCCGATATGGCTCCTTCGACAGCTGCGCATGCTCTGTCGGAAGCTCTGCCGGCTGAGACTGAAGAGCCTGTCGTCGAGTACCGCGTCATCGAGAACTACAGTGCTCCCGTGTGGGTTCCCGACTCGAAGGCGGATCGCTGCATGTGCTGCAGCTCGCAGTTTGGAGTCTTGCGGAGGAGGCACCACTGTCGGTTGTGCGGAGCCGTCGTGTGCTGGTCGTGCTCGACGAAGGTGAGCTCTCTCGCTGTTGTTCGTTTCGTGGAGAAGCTTGCTGATTGTGATTGCAGAGCTTCATCATTCCCTCCAACGACGAAGGCGGTGCCGATCGACTGGCTCGCTCTTGCGACCGCTGCTGCCAAACCGTCTTTGGCACGTCGTCCGAACCCTCGCCCAGCACGTCGACCTCGAACGAGCATTCGCGCGCCGACATCGACTCGCCTGAATTTGGACCGCGCGGCGAGCAGGGGATCGACCTCCCGATGCCAGGGTTCCGCCTCGATGCGGGTCCCCAACTCGCGGAAGAAGGGAGGGCGCCGACGGCGGTGGCCAAGTTGGCTTCCCTCCTGAGTCGGACCTCGCTTCACGGGCAGGTTTAGCGGGGAGAGGAGGAGGGAGAACGGACACTGGTGCCTCTTCATTCATTTTTTACGACCCACTTCACGACGTCCTCCGTTCACGACCCCACACGTGTAGAACCCTCCCTCCTCTTCATGCCGCATTTTCGTTTTTACCCTCTCGTGACCTCTTTTTTCTTGCTAGCATTGCACTGGAACGCTTCATTCCTTGGCTGTGCTCGTTCGCAAGGAGGAGTTGGAGAGGAGGAGAGAGGAGAAAAGTCAAAACGTGGGACGCGCTCGCGCCTCTCTTCCTTGCTCTCGTACGCCCGCTGGCTTGTTCCTCTACTGCTTCCTGTGAAGCACAACGCCGTCCAGGAGCAAAGGATCAACGATGCTCAAGATGGTTCGTCCTCTCTCGCCGATTCCCTCCCTGCGAAGCCTGCTAACTCCCTTTCCCTGCCTTCCAGACCCGCTTCTCCTCCCTCTTCTCCACCACGTCCTGGGACGAAACCCCAATCGAAGTCCCCTCCCTCTCTGCCACCTCCCCCTCCCCCCCACGCCTCACGCGCCTCCGCTCCGAACGCACCTTCACCTTCCCCGCGGCCTCAACCGGAGGACCCGCCTTTTCTGGCGCCAGCGTCCCGGAATACATCCTAGCCTATGGGACTCTCGAAGAAGGGCAGGAGCAGCACGCGCAGCAAGCGGGTTACACGGGATTCCTAGCGCTCGACGGCATCTTTCGCCTCGGAGGAGGGGAGGAGGTCAGCGGGTCGTTGGTGCTCAAGACCGAGGGGAGGTTCGAGGGGATCGCAAAGGCCGAGTGGGGCCTTGTCGAGGGGAGTGTGGTGGGGGCCTTGAAGGAGGTGTTGGTGAAGGAGGAGGGGAGGGGAGGGTACGAGAGCAAGGGGATGGAGGGGTCCGAGGCGTGGCTGGAGCTCGCGGTGAAGGCGTAAAGGTGGCGCAGAGGTAACGGGGGCGTGTTTGCACTCGGAACGAAGAGGAAGATTCCAGCGCCGAAGCAGAGGGGAGCAGCGAGAGAGAGAGATGCAGGGCGCGCCGCCTTCAATCCGTCTTCTTTCGCACGACTTGAACCAGTCTACGCAGCGCCTTCTTCTCCGACCAATATCTGCTCGCCGAACCAAGCTCATCAGTCCCCGCTCCCCGAACCCCAAGCTTCGAAACGACTCACATAACTCCCAAACACGCGATACCAGCCCCCGCTCCAACTCCCACATGCCTCCCCATCCCTCCCACAGTCCTCCAATCCCACCTCTCTTCACTCCATCTCACCGCCCCCCACGCCAACCCAAACACTCCCACCGTCCCAACTTTCGGCATCCAGCTGCTCCACCCAACATTTCTCCACAGCTCCTCCTCCTCGACCTTTCCCAGGTTGATCTTGGCCGCAGCGTCGATGAAGAAATTAAGGATGAAGACGGAGGAGAAGGCGATACGCATGCCCATGTTGACGCAATTGGCGTACACGAGTCCCGTCTCTCCCATCCCCGCTCGTACCCCCAGCACGACCGCGCCAATAAATCCAACCGAGCAAGCTCCCATCCACACGCTCCCTCGACGGAGCCAATCCCCGCTCGCAACGCTCTGGAAGAAGGCTTCGGTGATGCCGTTGATGGCGAGGAAGGGGAGGTAGAAGCAGTAGGCTCGCAGGATGATTGGTGCGGAGGAGAGGGGGGCGGACCAGCGGGGTCCGAGGAGGTGGTAGAGGAGGGGAGAAGTGTAGGAGGGTGCGAGGAGGGTGAGGATTAGGGAGAGGTGGGTGTGGAGGAGGAGGAGGGAGGAGAGG
>JANGFH010000644.1:0-17417 GCA_025758715.1 Glaciozyma martinii | reverse complement strand
AAATGAGTTAGCTCCGTGGGGTTCGAGGGTCGACGCTGAAGACGTACTCGGCGGGCAAACGGGGAGGAGAACGCAAACGCCGTAGACCGGCTCCTCCTCGCTCAGAGCAGAGCACGTCAGAGATCCACCAGCATCGCAGGTCAAGGCGTTATCGTCGGTGCAAGTCTTGCAGGTGTTGGCTAGGAGAACGAGGATCAGCAAAGGGATTGTAGCGAGGGGGAAGGAACGCACACTGGCCACATCAATGTACTCGTTCGAGTTGCCGCAGCTTTCAATAGAAAGTTGGCACTCCTGGACGACGAGCGTGAAGCCACGAAGGCAGGAGATGATCTCCGTAGCCGAGCAGATATAAACGTCCTCGCCAGCGCAGACGCAGACGTTGTCTGAGCGAGGAAGGCATCAGCAAAGCTCTTCGCAAGGCGAGAAAAGGACTTACTCTCGGCGTCGAGCTCCTGAGCAGATCCATAATCGGTGGCGAGGACAGTCGCCTTGCACTCTCCGGAGGTGAGGGAGAATCCAGTGACGCAGCCCGTGATGGCCGTAGACGAGCAGGTCGCGACGTTCTTGCCAGCGCAAACGCAGACGTTGTCTGAGCGACAAAGGCGTCAGCGAAGGGCATCGCAGTGAGAGAAACGGACTCACTCTCGGCGTCAGGCGTCTGAGCAGATCCACATTTGGTAGCGACGAGAGTCGGCTTGCACGGTCCGGCGGTGACGGTGAATCCAGCGACGCAGCCCGTGATGGCGGTAGCAGAGCAGGTCGCAACGTTCTCGCCAGCGCAAAGGCAGACGTTGTCTGAGCAAAGAAGGCGTCAGCGACTGGGGCTTCGCAAGGGGAAGGAGCGCACTCATGACGTCGAGCTTCTCGGCGGATCCACAATCAGTTGCCTTGAGCGTGACCTCGCAAGCTCCGGTGTTCAACGAGAGCCCGAGCTTGCAGCTGATGATCGCGTCCTTGGTGCACTTGAGGGCGTGAGGCTGCGGGCAGAGCTTGCAGGCGTTCGCTACGAAAGAATCGAATCAGCCAGGGCGGGAAAGCTTCGAGAGAGAAGCGCTTACCGTGCAGGTCGTAGCCAGCGGAACACGTCTTGGGGATAGCCACGCACTTGCCCGAAACCACGGTCCATCCAGGAACGCAAGTGAGCGAGGCAGTGGCCGAGCAAGTCGCAGCCTTGTTATCGGGACAGCATTCGCACTTGTTCTCTGCAATCAACGTCAGCGTCATCGAATCCCGCAAACGAGGAAGGAGAAGACGCACTCTTGACGTTGAGGAAGTTCGCTCCGCGACAGATTGGAACGCAAAGCTTGCCCTTGAGCGAGTAGCCAAAGACGCTGTTGGATGAAGCAGAGCTCTTCAGCCTCGCCGCGACGGGAAAGGGAGAAGAACGAGAGCGAAAACGCACCAGGACGTCGGGTTGGTGACACTCTTGCAGGATGCGAAGGTCGAGGGACACGCCTGGCAAAGACCAGCTGCGAACGGCGAGGGAGTTAGCTGACAAAGACGGATTCATTCCGCAATCCTGCGACTTGCCGTGTTCGGATCCGTTGGGGCGAGTGGCGTAAGTCGAAGAAGGGCAGGACTTGACGCAGCGAAAAAATTTGCCGGTGAGGAAGCTGTTGGCGGGGCAGACGCAGCCAGTCTTGTTGCAGTCAATCACCAGGCTGCGATATGAGAACCCGAGTTAGCGAGGAAGCGTAGGAGAGTCGGGAAGAAAGAGCACGCACCCATCCGTGCAGACCGGCTCGCTAACGACACTCTTGCCCGACTTGACGGCCTTGAAGGTAGCTCGGCAGACGCAGGATCCATCTGCGCAGGAATGATCAGCTTCAGCGAGGAGAGGAAGCAAGCAAACGCACTCCACTGAGGCGTCTGGTTGAGCGGACACTTCTGGTGGCAAAGAGCCTTGGACGCCCCCGGCCTGCAACTTCTCGTCAGCGAAGCTCTTTCGCAACTCGGAACCGCAGAACGGATCGTACTTGACTTTGGGACAATCGCCGTGGTTCTGGCGCGCCTTGATGACCTTGTTCGAGTCGACGCCTGGTGCTCCACGCGCAGAGACTGCCTGGAAAACGAAGCCGAGGAGGGGGAGGAGTCCGAAGACCTGGGATGCTCGCATCGGAGGAGAGTGCCGGATGGGCTTGTGTTGGGATTGAGGAGAAGGGAGAGGTGAGCGGAAAGATTGAAGAGGCCTGGCACGAGTACCGGGCCTCGAGAGTAGGTCTGGAAATCCTGAAAGAGACGGGACTGATCAGGAGCAGGGAGCTGCGGAGGAGAGAGCAGTGCACGGAACGAGGGGAAGCGACCTGGAAACTCGGATCGTTTGTCTTGCGAGGGACGGCCCGCTGATTGTCGAGTTGGTCGAGCGAGGCGAGCTTTCGAAGCAGGAGAACGTCCCGAGAGCCAAAGTCGCTCTCCGTAGTCCCCTCCCCCTCAACTCACAATCTCAACCTCGCGAGCAGGAAAGACTCAAGCACCGTCGAGCGCGAGCAGTGATATCTCGAGTCCATTGCGAAAGCTCCTCCCTCGGCTTCTCCAAACTCGACATCCGGTTTCGCGTCGTCCCTCCCTCAATCCTTCCAAAGCTGCTGCAACCCCTTCAGCCCCTTCGTCTGCTCCAGCATCTGAGAAGCTCCCTCCAAGTCGTTCGTGCCGCGACACGCCCTGATTCGGTCGAGGCCGAACGAGAGAACCTCCTCGACCGACGAGGAGATGCCTTGAGTTTCCGCCGTGCGAGGATCGTCGTGGTTGCTATAGTCGATGCACCCAGCATACGAAGTGAAGGCAGGGGCGGACAGACGAACTCGCCACTCGTCGCAGAAGTCGCGAAGGGCAGTCGTCGAGACTCGATCGAAAATGTCGCCGTCGCAACAGCCGCAGTGAAGATGGTGCAGGGAAGTGCCGAGGCCCTCGAGGACGACGAAGAGAGGTGATCGAAACGTCAGTGCATCGGCACCCTCGTTTGGCATGACGATGTCGACGGATTCGAGGGGTGATGCCGTTGTGAGGAAGGAGAGGATGGCGATGGTCGCCGGAACGTTGGCGTGGAGGAGGAGGGTCCGCAGGCGAGGGAAGGGGGTGGAGAAAGTGAGAGCTTCGGTCGCACTCCCGCCGAGGGTCTGTGACCGAAGGCTTCCGATGGACAGCCAGTCGTCCGAGAGCCACCTCGCGTCAACTCCTGGCGTAACGCGGGCATCGAGATTGACCTCGAACGAGATCAAACGGCGCCTTGCGAGCGCCTTCGCCATTGCCTCGTCGTGCGTCTTCGAATATCCTCGACCGACAATGCCGAGCGATTCGAGTTGTGGGAAGTAGTCGAGCAGGGTTGCAGCGTCGGCATGGGAAAAGTTGTGGAGGTGGAGGCGAAGGACTTGGCCCGCGAGTGCTTGAAAGTCGTTCCGGCTGAGGGTCTGATCTTTGGCGAGACCGACATCTGCAGCCGACCCTATTGCTAAGGCCAGAGCTTGACGAGCGGCCTTTTCCGAGATGGAAAGTCGACTAAGGTTGGGTGCGGCGGTCGGGGAGAGGAGGAAAAGGGCCCAGCGAACAGCCGTAGGAGTGGCGGCGTTGGTGAAGACGAGTTCGCGGAAGTGCTTCGCGTGGGAGGAACGGTGGATGGAGAGTTGGAAGATGGGCTTGTCGCAGTTGCTGGCCTTGATGACCTGTGCCCAAGCAAGGTCGTTAGCTCCGGACGAAGCGCAAGTTCCGTACCTCGAACAGATGCACAGCGGCAAGCTCGTTCAGTTCCTTGTTGACCCTGAAGAGCGCGCTGACGCTCCTCCCTGCCCATTCCGATCCTACGAGCTCCGCGATAGCCCTCTCCTCCGAATCGGGGTCGGCCTTCTGGTGCCGGCTCGCGTAGGCGAGGTCCTGCCAGTGCGCGAGCTTGACTATGTACGACTTGATTTCGGTGGGCAGGCTGAGGAGGGATGCGCGAGGAGGAGCAGGGAGGGGGGTGGCCATGTCTCGAGAGCTCGAGGGAGAAGGGTCGAGAGGGAGAACTGGAGGCGGCGGTCGAGTCTATGGAACGGGGAGGTCAGCGTCTGGAGAAGCTGCAGTTCCCGAGCCTGTTCTTGACGTCGTCCATAGCAGGTCCTGTTTCTGTCCTCCTCGAGGAGCACGACGTGGCCAGCTGCCCCTCCCGAACCTCCCTCCCCTCATCCCGCCCCAAGCCAGCCCTACAAGGGCAGGCGCGCTGTTCTTGAACGAGTTCCTCACTCGGTGCCGCCCTCGCCCACCCTCCCTGCGCCGCTCGACCGTCTCGGCTCACACCTACTGGCGCGCGGCCCAGCCTCCTCCCCACGCTCCCGGCCGAATGCACGCTCACCGCAAAGACTTACAGGCTCAGCAGAAGTGCGCGCAAGAGCTCCACGAGTTGACCAGCGTTTCGAGCAAGTAATTGGCGGAAGCCACCTCCAAGTCGCGCGCCTCGACGAACCTCGAGCTTGGGGTCGAGAGTGGCTCAGCCGCTTCCCCCAACTCACCCAACTCCAAGCAGCACAGCAACTTCCTAGCCTTCCTTTACGAGCACCAGGACAATCAGAACCCACCACGCCACCCCTCCCACCTCGCGCAAGCTCCGCCGTCGCCGTCGCCTCCTCTCTCAACATCTCAGCGGGCGATGAGCTACCGCTACCAGCCTCAAGGCGGCCGCCCAGGCCATCGCCCAACCTCTTCCATGTCCGCCATCTCGACCCTGTCCCTCTACCCCTCCTCCTCAGCCCCTACCTCTCCTTCGGACCTGACGCGTAGCCCGTCCTTTGCCGCGTTCGGAATCGGGTTGGAGAGGTTTGGAGGGGCAGCTGCTGGTGATAGGAACAGTGTGAGGGCGGGGACGTCTCAGTACGACGAGAACATTCAGAACAAGGCGTTCTGCAGGTGGTGAGTCGACCGTGGAACCTTGTTGTTGTTTGCTTTCGAGGGAGGAGCGGCGAGCTAACGCGCAGCCTGCAGGGTCAACGAGAAGCTGGGTCCTCACGGCTACGAACCCCTTACCGATCTGGGGAGCGACTTTGCCGATGGAACCAAGCTGATCCAGCTCGTCGTTCGTCCTCTCCTTCTTTCCCTGAACCGCCTGGAGCTGCTAACCCCTCCCACCGCAGGAGGTTCTGACGGAGGAGTCGCTTGGGAGGTACAACCGGGCGCCCGTGATGCGAGTTCAACGGGCGGAGAACGTCAGTCGGGCGCTGGACAGGATCAAGCAGATGGGAGTCATTCTCGCAAACATCGGGCCTGAAGGTGCGCTTGAGCCTGTGAGAGAGGAACGAGGCGCTGATCGTCCGATTCAGACATCATGGACGGGAACCGGAAGCTCACGCTGGGACTGGTATGGTCGCTCGTCAAGCGCTTCTCGATCGCCGACATCAAGTGCGTCTTGTTCCCGACCTGGAGAGCAGGACTCGAGCTGATGGCGTCGTAGCGAGGAGGGTTCGCACGCAAAGGAAGGCCTGCTTCTCTGGTGCCAACGCAAGACGCAGGGATACGACGAGGTCAACGTCCAGAACTTTACGAGGAGCTTCCAGGACGGACTTGCCTTGTGCGTGCCTCTCTCCCTCCAGCTGTCGAACACAACTAACGAAGGACGACGCAGCTGCGCACTTATTCACTGCCACCGACCGGACTTGCTCGACTTTGATTCGCTTTCAAAGGATCCCGCAAGCGCCGAGAAGAACACGGCGCTCGCGTTCAAGATTGCGGAGGAGGACCTTGGAATCGCTGTGTGTTCTTTTTCGCCATTCAGCGTGACCAGCTTGCTGAAACCTCGCACCACAGCCCTTGCTCGATGTCGAGGATGTCTGCGGAACCCGGAAGCCCGACGAGCGAAGTGTCATGACCTACATCGCCCAATTCTTCCACGCCTTCTCGACCAAGGGTACGCTCTCCTCCTCCCCTCCTCGCTCAACCACTGACCCCCCCCCAGCAACTCAAGAAACGGCCGCCAAAGTCCTCCACAACTTTGCGCAGCACATGCGGTTCGTCCTCACCGGGATCCACGAGTACGAGACGCGGGCAGACCAAGTCCGTCCCCTCTCCTCCTCCTCTCCTCGCGCTTCTAACCTCCTTCGCGCAGCTCCTCACGACCCTCTCGGAACTCTTCCACACCTGGGACTCGAACCCTCCTTCCCGTCCTTACGCCTCTCTTAAAGCTGCGCGCGCGGCGATGCGGGAGCACAAGAAGGTGCAGAAGCGAGCGCTGGTGAGCGAGAAGAGCGAGGTGGCGGCGCTGCTTGTGCATCTCAATATCAAGCTTGGGACGTACGGGCTGCGATCGTATGGCCCACCAGAGGGGTTGGCACCGGCGGTGAGTGGGGTGAGGAGGCGGGGAGGACGGGACTGATGTGTTGGCGCGTAGGATATCGAGGAGCATTGGGGAGCGTTCTTGGATGCGGAGGAGGCGAGGACTAGGGCGATCAATGCGGAGATCAGGAGGTGCGTTGGTTCTTTCGAGAGTGGGCGGGGAGACGCTGATGGTGCGATGCAGCCTAAGGGAAGAGGCGAGGGTGCGGTTCGCTCGATTGGCCAACAGCTTTCATCAGGAACTTTCGGAGGTCTCTGCGGCGCTGGCGACGCTCGATGGCGAAGCTTCTCTCGACGTGCGTTCCGCTCTTCCCGGCTGTAGCTCACGCACTGAAGCTCCGCACAGTCTCAACTCGAATCCCTCCGATCGCTGCAGGGCTGCCTTCCGACGCTGGCAGAGGATCTCGAATCGATCGCTTCCGTCGAACGGTTCTGCCTCGAGTGCGAAGTCGAGGAGAATGATCACTCCTCACTCACGCACGAGGAGCTGGCGTTTGAGCTCGAGCAGCTTACAAGTGCTTTGGCGGCGATGAAGGCGTTCATCTCGAACCAGGTGCGTTCCTCTCCCCTGCGCGTGAGATGCGAGGAGCTGATGAGGGGGACAGGTCGTGGCAAGGAGCGTCAAGAAGGTCACGCCGGAGCAGCTGGAGGAATTCGAGTCGGCGTTCAGGGCTTTCGACATTGATGGGAGCAACTCGCTCGATTCGGACGAGTTGGCGGCGGCGTTGAGGAGCTTGGGGATCTCGGAGGTGGTGAGTTGTCGTGGAGTGGACGAGGGAGCATCGAGCTGATGAGCGAGATTCGCAGCCGACGCAAGAGTTTGATCCCGAGGGCGTGTCGTTTGAGGCGTTCATCAAGTTCCTCGTGCGTTCTTTCTCGTTCGCTGAGATCAACGACAGGCCTGACTCTCTCTCCGCGCAGGTCGATCGGAATGAGGACCGCCATTCGGTCGAGAAAGTGCGAAGCTGCTTCCGCGATGCGGGGCAAGACAAGGTTTGTCTCCTCCATCCTCTGTTGGGTGCTAGCTGACGACCCCTTCGCAGGGCTACGTGACGGAGCTGGATCTCCGTCGACTGCAACTGCCCGAAAGCTCACTTGAGTGGCTCAAGACGAACATGCCGGGGCTGGACGACCTGGAGGGGGAGGAGGGAGCGCGGTGTTGGGATTACGATGGGCTGTTGGACGGCTTTGCAGAGCCGCTGGATTTGCGTTAATTGGAGGGAGGCGTTTGACTCCATCGACGATCGGGCTGAACGTTCTTCGCAGGGAGGAGGCCCCGGCGGTGTGGACGCGCGAACTGCTCTTCCCGTTCTGCTCGTTATGATGCGATGCTGCTCTCGATCCTTGCTTTAACAACTGCTTGCTCTTTATTGACTTGACTAACGACGAGGGACGGGAGGACTGCAAGGGGAGGTTTCGTCGTTGACGTTGCTCCCTCTCGCCGATTGGTGTTGGCTGCAGTGCGAATTTTTGCCCGAGTCGCTCTCTCCTCAACGACGCGATTTTCAAGATGCCTTACTCTGTCGACGGAATCGTAAACACCTCCAGCGCCACTCCAACTAAGCTCACCAACACGGCGAAAGTCAACCAGCTCGAGGAGGTGACTGTTCGCGTCCCTCGGGACGGCGATGCCTACGTCTCCAAGTGATTTCTCTGCGGCGTGTGGCGTGATTTCCTAACTCCGAGGTCTTCCACAGCTTCAGCCAGGCTCCGGTCGACAACCTGGACAACTCCATCAGGGCCGGCGCTCGAGGACCGATTTCGATCGACGACCCCGTTGCTCGCGAGAGGATCTCTCACTGTGAGCACCACCCTCTCTCGCTCGTCGCCGACACTGACGAGGGTCCGATCCAGTCGACCACGAGCGCATTTCCGAGCGCGTTGCGCACGCTTTTGCGGTGCCGGAGCACACGGCTCTTCGAGCTCCACACCTCCCTCAAGGAGTTCACCTGCGCCAAGGTTCTCACCGAGGTTGGCAAGCAGACCCCGAAGTTTGTTCGCTTTTCGACGGTCTTGGGATCTCGCGGAGCGGCGGAGACTGCTCGCGAGGTGCGTGGGTTCGCGACGAGGTGGTACACGGAGCAGGGGAACCGGGACTTGGTCGGCAACAAGTGCGTTCGCTCGCTTGGAGGGGAGGGCTGAAGCTGACGGAACCCTCGCAGCATCCCAGTCTTCTTCATTCAGGACGGCATCAGTGCGGGTCTCGGTCCCTGGCTCGCTGCTCAGTCCTGACTCTTTGAACTCTGCAGAGTTCGTCGATCTCATCCACGCTGCGAAGCCCGAGCCTAGTGTCGAGATCCTTTTCGCTGTTTCTGAGGAGGAGCGAGTGGTCTTGTCGCAGTTTGCGGAACATGTCAACCACGCGCAGCTCTTCTACAACTCGCTCAGCAAGGTCGAGCAGCGCCACATCGTCGAAGCTGCCCAGTTCGAGCTCGGTCGCGTGCGTTCACCCCTCCCACCTCGCTCCCTCACCATAGCTGATGGTCGTCAATTTTGCAGGTCGACGATCGCGGGATTCAGGAGCGCATGATGGTGAGGTTCAACGAGATCAGTCACGACCTCGCTCTGGAGGTTTCGGAGGGCTTTAAGATCCCTGTCGGCGCATTAAAGTTGGCCAACCACGGCAAGATGACTGGAGGACAGCAGCCCTTCAGCATGCTCGCGCGTTCTTTTCGGTTTCGGCTCAGACTGGTGCTGAGATCTCGCAGGACCCGAACAATACGTTCACGGCCGTCGGAAGGAAAGTCGGCATCTTCGTACTCGATGGCTTCGATGCGTCGCAGGTTACGCCTCTCGTTGCTGGGCTCATGGGGATGGGATGCGTTCCTCAGCTCATCGGCTCGAGGAAGGGACCCGCTTAGTGGGTCTTTCTCTTGCGTCTCTCTTTTCCCTCACTGACCACGCGTTCGCAGCCCGTCTGGCACGAAGATTGGCCACTCGATGGCGAAGGGAGTTCTGCCGACCGACTTTACCTTTGATTCGGGTTCGTCGGTCCCTCGGAGCTAGATCAGGCGAGAACTCATCCATTCTTCGCAGCTCGCTCGACTCTCTTCGACGCCTTCTTCTTCCCCTCTGGGGACGAAGGCTACGACAAGCTCCTCGGGCAAGGCCGCGTGATCTACTACGCTCGCGAGGTGGGTCTCCTCCCTCCTCCTCTCCACGCCAACCTGACTCTCTCCCTCCAGGCTTTCGGTCACTACAAGCCCAGTACGTCCTCAATTCCTCCCTCAGCGTCACCTCGCTAAACCCCTTCGCAGTCGCTGCCTGCGGAGTCGCTGTTCCTTGGCTCATGCACAAGTGCCTCCCCGGCGTTCTGAACGCCAAGTCGTACCCCCACGCTGCGTTCACCTCGCACAAGGGCCTCGTCCTCGGACCGAACATCGTCGAGAGGGAGTCGAGCACTTGGTCCAAGGTGCGTCCCTGCCTCGCGTCCTTCAGCTCGAGCGGAGCTGACGAGGTGAGCAGCTCACTGGAATTAAGGATACTGCGACGTTCGGCTACGCTTTCGTCGAGGCTTGCGCTGCTCACAAGCACTGGGGTGCGTCGTCGTTCTCTTTTCTGGGCGAGGCGAAGCTGAGTCCATTCCGCTTTTGCAGATCGCGACGTCTCTGGAGTCGCTTTATGAACCTCCTTCAAGCTTGAATACTTCCCTTTGCTGTACCTCTTCTGCGTTGGAATCAATCTGTGCCGGAGTTCTACAGGAGAGCGGGGAGAGAGTTGGAGAGCTCTGGGAGAACGAACGAATCGTGTGCTAAACCAGTGAGTAGACGTCTCGCAGGAAGCGGGAGAGCACTGGACGGGCGACCACTCTCCCCGAACCGCACAAGATCACGACACGTAAAGCAAATTACAAGCTCGCTCCCTACGTTCACAGCATCAACGGTACCGCCTCTCCCTCCCCCGGCGAAGACCACTCGACGGGGTTGAGCAAGCTCATAAAATCATCATACGACGACGCGTCCGCCGGTTCGAGATCCCTGCGCGCAATCAGCACCCATCCCAGCGCGGCGAGAGAGAGAGAACGCACCAACTTGGGAAGATGAAAGGGAATGACCCAGAGGACATGTCGTCCATAGGCCAAAAAGCGTCGTGCGGAGGCTGGGAGTCCGTCGCAGGCGTCTCAGTACCCCACTCGCTCATCAACGCTGCCAAACGATCCACATCAGCCCTCTCCAGCATCCACGAAGAGAGAAAAAGAAGACGCACCTTCCAGAACCGAAGCACTCGTGAATGCCGTCCTCCACGTCTGTCCAATCTCCTTGAGCGCCGCAACGATCGTACGAAGGTCGTCCTGAGCTTGCGCCCTTCGATCCGCATCGCTCGCCGTCCCAAACGAGAGGCCATTCTCGATCGCCGATAGCGCAAGGATCGTTCCACCGCAGAAGCAGGCGCTGCGAAGATCGTCAGCTCAGTTAAGAGGGGAAGAGAGAGGAACGGACTGCTGGAAGGAAGCGGCGACAAAACGGACGCCGTGAGCTTCTTTCTGGAGCTTGACGAGTCGCGCAATGTGCTTGGCGGCGCTGAGGCACTTCTCGGTGGAGACGTTCTGGTTCAGTTGCTCTGGGGCTGCTCGGCGGAAGAATCTGCGTTCGGTTCGTCAGTGGATCCTGGTGGCGAGGAGGGAGGAGGACGCACGGGCGGTGGAGCTGGATCATCATTGTAAAGTAGAGCATGTTGAGTCCTGCGACAAAGAAGAGTCAGCGAAGCCCATGCAGCCGAAACGAGAAGGAGCGCACCGATGACGTGTCCGTGAGGAGCTTTGGACGACACGGTCGTCGAAGCGCGGAGGAAGGAAGGGAGACCATGGTACCAGGTTTCGAGAGCGAGATGCAGTTCCGGAACCGCCGCCTGGCGAGTAGCGAGCGTGATCCCAGGCTTGAGGGCGTAGATGGACGACTGCCGCTCAGCCGTTAGTGCGATCCACGACTCGTCGAGAAGGAAAAGGACGCACCATGATCTTGGAACCGATGAGCATGAGTTGCGACGACCAGTGGAAGGCCGAGGAGCGGTCTGCAGATTCTGGGATCAGCGAGCGAACGTCGAAGGGCGAAGGGACGTACACATTGGCTCGATAAAGTCCACCTCTTGATCGACGACGGGCGGGATTTGATCGAGGTCATCCGTCGAGAACGTCGGTGAGCGACCGATGTACATCGAGAGCAGGCTGCGGAGTTTCGTCAGCACCGCCACACCAAGTACGGAGAGAAAATACGCACACGTCGGTCGAGAAAGCTGCGTAGAAGGTGTTCCTCCTCGCAACGATCATCTGATCCTAACAACGGGGCAGGGACAACAGTTAGCTCGTTTCTCGCTCAGAGCATTGCGAGAGGCTCGAACCTTGATCTCGCCGCTCCCGAGCGTAAGCCTGTGAATCCCGAGATGGAGCCCAACTAGAACCACTTATCAGCTCGCAGCACGCGCTCGAGCGAGCGAACGACAACTCACAGTCTTCCGCAAGCCGCATCGCTTGACCTGCTTCCAATCGCATCAGTCCTGCTTCCTCAGAAACCGGAACCAAAGCAACGCACCGCTGTACATCCAACACGGTCCATCCAGTCCCCTCCCCGCCAGATACGCAGCCAAGCACGTCAACGCCCGACACGTCGAAAGCTGAGGATTGAGCCACTCCTGATCGAGCACTGCAGACCGCATCAGCTCCTTCCCACTTCGCTGAGGGAACGCCAAACGCACTGTACCGCGCCCAGCTGATAAAGACGTCTCCGCGCGTACTGGGGTCGTCCATCTCGCCGCAAATCTCCATTGGGAATGGGTCGGCCTCGGCGAGGTACCGGCAGCCGATGGCGAGGACGATGTTGTACAAGAAGGGGGAGTAATCCGACGTTCGCTCGTGTCTGCGTTTCTCGGGCGTCAGTCCCTCCAGCTCACTGCAAAACGGCAGGGACGCACGGTCGCTCAATCAGGTCCTTGAAGAACTCGTGCTCCTGCACCAAGGCGAACTGCGAGAACCCATACTCGAACGCGAGCCTGAGAACGCGATCCCTAAACCCATCTTCAAGCACCGGTGGTCTCCTAGGGAGCGTCGGGTCCGCTGGGGTTGCGCTAGGGATCGGCGCGCGAGTGAGGGAGAAGGCTCGGGCGGCGGTGACTTTGGAACGGGGGATGGCGGACGAGTCGGCGATGACGGCGCGGTAGGACGAGGTCGGACCGTAGAAACGGAGTTCGCCGTGGGTGTTGAGGGCGAGGCCGCCTGGGTAGATGGGTGAGTGAGTGAGTGGGGCTCGGGGAGGTTGGGAGAGGAGCGGACCTTGGAAGGCGTCTTGTGGGATATTTCTGCGAGCGAGGTTAGCGAGAGGGGAAGGTGAGGAGCGAGAGGACGGACCGAGGTGCGAGGGCTGGACCGCCGTAGAACTGCACGCCGGTGGGGAGTGGAGTAGAGCCTGTAGTCATGTGAAGTGCGGCGAGTTCGTACTCCAACGCATCAATACGCATCTGCATCGCAACGACCTGCCGAGGAGAAGGGTCAGCTTTCGCGTCTCAGCGAGGAAAGGACTGATGCGCACCACGTCCTTCGTGTAGGGCCTTGTTCGCAAAGACTTGGTGAGTACGGGCGCGACCTTGCGAGTAACCGAAGACTCACTTGCGCCTGCAAGGAACCAAACACCATCAGCTCAAGCTCCCCTCGCGTTGCCGCTTTGAACTCACCTGTCTCCAGCCAGATCGTACACGCAGCTGATTCCAGAGATCCTGCACGGCCTGCAGATTGGCTTTGCTCCTGCGTTCGTGCGCGCTTAGCTCTTGCTCCAGATCCCAGCCCAGCTCCCGTTCCCTGCAGCTCGCCGCTCCAGCTCCCGCATCCTTCTCCGCGCGCACAGAAGACTCACCATCGCACTTGCTCCTCTTCTTCCTGCATCCCTCGCACGCCGTAGAGGTCCTCGGCCTTCAGAGAGAGGGCGTCAGCTGCGAAAACGCGGGGAGAACGTCAGCTGCTCCGCTGAGAACGCACTTCTTCACCGGCCGATCCGTAGGCTGCAGCTGTGGCTCCTCTTGCTGCATAGTATCGAGTGTACGGCGCCTGGAGGGAGGTGGTGGGGGTGGTAGAGGGTCGCGGATTGGAAGCGTAAGACCTGCGGGGGAGGGACGAGGTCAGCTTCGCCCTGTCTGCGTTCCCCTCTGCTCCCGCCGTTAGAACGCCGTCTGCTCCTGCTCCCTGTACTCCTCCTCGTACCCCGGCCGCCACCCTCCAGCGCCCTCCCCCGGTGAGAAGCGACTACCCATCGTCTGCTCTGAACCTGGCGCCTGGGCGTCGTCGCCACTGGTAAGACTGAGAGCAGCTCAGGCGGAGTGGAACTCACTCGGATCTTGTGCTTTGCGCCCCTGCGAGTGTTCTAGTGCGTCGCTACTCCGCAAAGGGAGCGGAAGCCAGTTGGCGACTCGTCTTGGACGAGACGCACTCGAGGGGGAGGTGTTCGTCGCGCTCCTTGAGTGTGTAAGGACTGGCGGGAAGCCCTAGCTAGCTGTGCTTGCTCGTCGTGCTCCTCCAGAAGTTGATTCAGCTCCTGCCGCTTGGTCTCGCTCGCCTCAAGTTAACTGCTCTGGAGGAACGACACTCACGCCCCGGACTCCGGCGTCAGTGTGCGCCCTCTTTCCCCTTCAATGTGCGCGAAGCAACCTAACAGTTGGAACAGGATATAGTCCTAACAAATACTACCAGTGGTCGGTCGTACCCTACGCCTCAGTGCGCCCTCTCGTTCCTCCCACCTCGCGCGCTCGTTGATCCCTCACTCGGAGTTGCTCCTCTGGGTCGGAATTCGTGCAGTTACAGGCATATCAACCCCCGCTGCGATAGTTCATCCATCAAGCTCGCACAAGTTCCAGCGAGGTGGCTTCAATCACGAGATCTGAGAAGCAGTGCGTCAAGTTCCTTCGCACCCTGCCGAAAAGCCCAGCTCGCTCACATTGATTCTCTCGCAGCCCTCGCGCTTTGGAGAGTCCCGCAAGCAGTTCTTCGCTGAGAAGAGTGGAAGCTCAAGCCGGCGGACGAGAACCTCGTTGCGTTCCTCGACGACGGGAGGTCAGGTACGTCTCGTTCTCTCGTGCGCGAGGCGAGCGCTGACCGTGTCCGCAGATTGAGGAAATGGGTGGAGATAGGGCTTAGTGCCTAAACACGAGAAACAAAAGCAAATCGCATTCGTCCCGCCCGGCGCGTGTCCACTCGTCTCACCACTCCCCTCGCCTCCTCACTACCCCCCTCGCCCCCAATCTCCTCCTCCTCGTACTCCACACTCTACTATTCATCACTATCCTCCTCGCCATGCAGTTCCAACACCCGATCCTCCTCCAGCATCACCGTCCAAGCTCCCCTCCCTCCTTCCTCCATCCTCCCCTCCACTGACCCCTCAAACCCAACGAACTTCACGACCTCCTCCCCACACTCCCCGCAGTGACGGCACTCGATCGAGAAATCGAGACACGCTTCGCACCCAAAGTGGCCGCAGGGGCGGTAGACGCACGTCGCCCTCTTCGAGGGTCCGCAGATGGAGCAACGGTGGGATCGGAGGGAGTCGGAGGTGTGGCGAAGAAGGTGAATGGAGTTCTTCTAGACGGGGGAAGAGTCGGGGTCGACGTTGGCGAGGGAGGGGTACTCGTTGTAGTCGGAGGACCAGGGGATGTTGCTCGTCGTGTAGTGCTCTTTCCTGATGTAGCTTGCTCGAGGAGCGACACCAGTGAGAGACTCCCACATCTGCAAGCCAGGGTTCTTCAATGCGAGAGCCTTTGCGGGAGCCACGGCAGCAAAGCTAACCTGGGAGTTGACGACGTGGACAACGATACGATGATGAGGCTGGGTATCGTAGGAGGAGACGTCCGCAGAGTCCTTTGCCAATCCATGCGTTCGTAACATAAGTGACGATGATCAAGGAGGAGGACCTAGGAGCGACGTACTGAGGCATCCCGCCCGCCGTCGTCCGCAAGATGACTGAGTGGAGAGGGCCGCTGTCGCAGATGGGTTCAGCAAACTCAGCCAAAAACTCTCGAGACCTGAGCTCACCCCATTCTTCGAACGCGGTACAGCCGAGAGCCATTCTGGACGTTGCAGTCTGCGGATGCGAAAAAACATGAGCTCGGCGAGCGAGGAAGGCGCACCACAACTCACCGGTGAGCTTCATCTCGTTCTTGATCCTCTTCCTCTCAAAGATGAGGCCGTCGTCTGGCGAGATCCCCCCTCCACCTCACCGATCCTGAACATGAGTTCCGCGACCGTGTCGTCCTTCCTGAATCCGACCTGGAGCGTATTCCCCGTGAGCGTCTTGACGTGGACCTCCGGAGGGTGCTGGAGACTCGCGAAAGTAGCATCGATCTTGAGGAAGGATCCGAAGAGACGAAGACGTGGAGTGGAAGGTCGTTCGAGTAGCCGGTGAGGAGACTGGTGAGAGACGTCAGCTTCGGGAAATACCGCAAGTGGCGAAGAAAGCGAAACGCACCTGGAGGACATGATGAGGGGAACTTCGGTCTCAAGCTCGGATGGAGTCTTGGACAAGTCGCTCGCTGGGAGGTTCTTGGTGTGGGCGCAGGAGAAGCTGACGATCTGGTCGAGGCGCCTGAAGATGTCGATCTGGGGTCGCTCGACTTCCGCCTCGCCGGCAAGTGGGGACTCGGTCCAAAAGTTGTGACTGAGAGGCTTTGGAACAACCTGAGGGATAATCTGTAAGCCGTGGTTCGGGCGAGAGACGAGGAAGATGAAACGCACCTGACGAATGACTCCAGACTCGGTGTAGAGGACATCACACCCTCGCTGAGCGCCTGAGATGACGTAGTCCTGAGCCTCCGGAGCCATGTGAGCCATCGTATCGATGTCGAAGCTGCTTCGCAAGCCAGAGATTGCGTTCGTACCTGGGTCCAAGGTTCAGCTCTCCCTGCTCCAGCGTCCGAGAAGAAACGAGCGCACCTCCCATCGAGACCTTGATCGCTGCGCCAGCCTTGCCATTCTTCGAGCTGTAAGCGATCGAAATAGCCTCGCGCTGGAGCACAGGAACGACGAACCCGCCGCGTTTCTTCTTCACGCTGTCCGGGACGTTCGTGCATTCCGAGAGCGGTGTGAGGGTGAACTTGCCCAACCCCTGAATTCCCCCGGTGGTAAGCTCTCTGAGGCGTGGATTGAATGCTGGAGAGGACGTACGTGATGGCTGAAGAGGGTTCCAGGCGCAATGGCGGCGCCGGGGACGCGAAGCGCGCGATGCAGGGTGATGCTGGCTCCTTCGGCGCAGATCGTTTGGTCTCGCGACCTAGTACTGAGCTTAGAGAAGCAGCTGGAACTTGCGACCTGAAGACCGATGTGCTTCGCCCAGCCATCGTGGAAGTCGATGAGACGGGTGTTTCTAACGGGCAGGATCGTCAGCGTTTCCCTTCTCGTCCCACCCGAAGGGGACACACCTCCCGATAAAGAGACCCCGAGGAGCCTTGAAGTCGTAGCTGCAGCTGTCGTTCGCGGAGACAGCGACCGTGCGGTTCGGATCCGCCTCGAGTACCAAGAGGTCTTTCGTGAGCTTGAAGCCTGCTAGCGCACGTCAGCTCCCCTGTTCCCATTCAGAAACCCTTCAGTCCCACCTTTGCCCAGCAGGAAGGTCTCCACGCCCTTCAGGCTCATTCCACGCGGGACCTCGAAGCGCTGAGGTGGGAGAGGCTCGTCGGGATAGAAGGCGCCATCCAGGGGGCCAGTGGGAGCACAGGGTCGTGGGTTGATAGGGTCGAGACCTGAGACGAGGATAGTGAGGAACGGCGGGGGGTTTTCGGTTGACATGGTGGCCTGAAGAAGAGAGGGGAGCTGGCCGCAGCAGAGGTTTGGGCGGAGTCCTCTGAACGCCCTCTTCTTCGCCAAAGCGTGCTGTTTTATCGAACGAACGGGGCAACTTTTGTTTGGATGCAACAGCTGAGGAATGCGCTCGAACAGAGGCCCGCTGAGCGACTGACATTCCAGCTCTCGCTCCCATCGTCTCGAGCAACCCCTCTCCCAGCCAAACCACACACCTCCCCCAAAGGGCACGCAAACAGCGAAGAAACAGCAAAGCAAAGTCATTGATCGGGTCACGAAGCTACGGCCCACAGCGCCTACTCCCCCTCACTCCCAATCTCCTCATCGTCCTCCTCCTCCCCCAAAGGGCACGCAA